>JARJDQ010027918.1:0-13609 GCA_030264215.1 Geostiba sp. GC000077
ACTCCCTTGCTAGTTACTTATCTGGGGATATATTTTTAAATTATAGCCAACTGCTGCTGGGCGCGAAATTCAAAATTTGATCACGTGGTAATCAGACATTTATGAAGACCCAGTACATTCGTGCGAATCGCTCGATTTCGTTTCGGCTGTGTTTGCTAGTTGCTGGCGTTCCAGTGACCTTTTATTATTATTTGATTTGTGCTTTTCGCGAGGGAAAACAAAGCCGTTGGTTGCAGCGAATTCATTTCACCGTAGGTCGGTGCTTTTAACAACAATCGTGGTACGCAGCACTCACTGGAACTGGAACTCAGCAACAGGTCCCTTGTATTGCAATGTATTTCGATTTCGACCATATTTAGACATTCGCATGGTGATATATAAGCAAAAATCTTTCCGAACTTTCGATCTTATCAAGCGGAAATAGAAATATGCAAATTGAAAGTCCAATAATAATCGCTGCAATCGCTGGTGAATTGTTGTGATTGTTGATCTAGCTGTGATAATAAGATATGAAATTCATTTCGTTTCTTCATCAGGCACATGGCGTGTGCCGCGAACAGCTTGCAATTAATAACAATGTCTCTGTGTAAATAACAGGGAATTGTTGTCGTTTACGAGCTACGACGGCGATGTAACGGTTTGGCAATTAAATTTGTGAAATAAGTGAAGCCGAACGATCACTTTGTGTTGTTGAATTTATTGAACGCGAACTTACTTAAAACTTGAGTATCGTTAGGACTAACCTAACGCAGAAGAAATGATAAAAATGCTGCATCTTGCGGAAAACAATGCTTCGTGAATATAAATAATAAGCGTAGTGTAACTCGAAGACTCGGACCTAGACTTAATGCATAATTGGAAACCTACATTTCTCCAGCACAATTACAATTCACTCCAATTCGAGCCAATGCGACCAAGTTCAAACTCGGAGGCGCGTATTATAAAATACTAATTGCACGTTGAGTTCTTTCTAGTTCATCGCGGCCGAGAGCGAGTGCAAAAACACATCATTTCGTTGGATCATAATTTCGAGCGGTCATAATTATGTCGCCGTCAATTAGCTTGATGCGCGCGCGCCTGCGCAGGGAAAGAAGGAAACACGCGCGACTGGTTGTGCGAGATGCATGCGCGATTCTATTGGCGTTTAATTGTTGCGGAAACAATTACTCAATGAGCGAATGCGTGTGTACCATGTGCGTCCCAATAGTCAAGTCATCCGCGTTGCTCAAACTTAAACTCAGCCGACTCGATCGGCGATCTTCAAAAGTTGGTCATCGAACGACCTAAACGATCATGCGCGATGCGGTGCGGCGCGTTACGCGGCGGAACTGAGCCGTGATGGCGAGCGCTAAATAAATCGCGCCGAAGGCATCACCTCTTCGGCTCTTCGGCTCTTCGTCATCACGCCAAGGTCGGGTTGTATAAGACCGTCGGAGTCTGATGGATGTCCGCGCAACCCAAATTCGGGGCGCTCGCGTCAATTCGCCGCGGCACTTTTCGCACGACTTTTCCGCCGGCGGCGGCGACTGATACACACTGGTGACCTATAAGCGAAGTGTCGCAATCATCTTATCGCTGCGCGCAGAGAGGCCATTGCGTCACCGAATCGAACCGACAATTAAACAATTAATTGCGTCGAGCGGCGAAACTTAGAAAACAATGAAAAATCGGAGGAAAAAAATCGCATTCAGATGCAAATTGAAATGCCGCACATACTCACAATTCCACAATGCGCATAATTCGCATTTATAATTGTAACTTATATAACACCCAGCGAAACAATGCCAAAAAAAATTCATCGACACAATCATCGCTCATTGCTTATTATTTGCGCGTTTGCGATTGCGATTGCATCAATAGTGCAATTCAAGGAGAAAAAACCGTTAGGTTGGCTTTGCGTTAAGAGCACAGACGAAATTTAGTATTTTTAATTAAATTGCGCATTACTCGAAAATGGTAAACAATCTTATCAAATGGGGCTTCGTACTTGGAATGTAGAGATGTTTCACTAAAGTTAATAACCTTTAGAGCTAATCAACCTTTCAATTTCTAATTTGATAGTGAGTCCTTAAACACACAATACCAGTCCAGTCATATTTTTGTAATTTTTTCATACTTTGCCATCAAAATCTCGGTACATTTAACAACGCAAGATAAAGGATGCTATTTCTGATGGTATCGTGCAGGTTTGGCAAAGATTGATTGAGGTACAAAGCTAAAATAAGCTAGACACGGAAAACATCTCGAATTAACCACATACCGCATAGGCGGCACAGCTCACTGAAGACGAAGTATGGAGTTGACAGATGACAGTTGACAACTGACAGAGCCGTTGCATGCCGTGACGTGACCTTCAAGGATTTCTTGTTCTGTACCCTATCTCAGTGGCTATACCGATCTAGTTAGTATTTTTAAATAAAAATACAAAACAACTTACATTCTCTATTTTCTTTGTGCTAATTTATGCATCTGGGTAGCTTTGTAGCTTTGTAGCTTAATCTTTGATGGGATTACGTGACGAACGCCTACAAGCATGCAAAAATCTTAGCGAGTTTGGAATGTTGGACAATTCGTATTGTTCACCTGTGTGCTCTGTTACTGTGTAAATGTTAAATTTCGGTTTGGACCTTGATCCATTTGAAGGTTTCACATGTTGCGAAAATGGGTATGTGTCTCTAGCAATCGCCTGTATCTTGCTGCGTTGAATCATTTCCCATGTGGAGATAATGAATGCATGCATTTCTAAAAAGGCGCTCGCTGCCGTATGATAAAAATAGACGCATTATCGATGAAAAACGGCGTACGCTCTGTGAAAATCTCGGTTTCCCACGTTTGCCGCAGGGAGCACATTGTGTTACGCACGGTGCAAAAATCCGCGGATGAATGAAACGATCATATATACGATGATGGTTTGATCCCGGCGCAGCCGGACGCTTTGTGCGCGCTAACAATGCTTTCCAGAGAGCCAGCCAGTCAGCCAGCGAAAATGATGGTTGCTTTTCTTGGGATAGCAAATGAGATAACACGCGATTCCAGGTAAACCGCAGTGCAGGTGGATTCTAGTCCAATTCTCGCTCAGAGAAGCTGTTTCCTCAATCGTTTTGTGTACCGCGTCGAAGTTTTTGTTCCTCCGTGTGTTGCAAGGCGAAATGCGGTGATCGCCACTAATTGTCCTCCCGTGGGCCATAGCAGGTTGATCTACAATCAACTAATCAGTGCTTGTTGCTGCTTGCGCGCAACATTAATGCGAAAACGTGTGTTTGAATAGGTGTAATGCGTACATGCTACAAATGTAATCGAACTAATTGAAATAGAGAAATAGAGAGAAACGAAACGCCAAGGTGAGTAGCAGCGCGCAGAGCCGCGGTATCACTCCGGATTTGGCGAGGCGATTAAAAGTCAATCACCATTCACTTTACTTTTTCTAATGAATTTCGCGCTGCTCACGCTGTGCTCCTGTGCACTCTGCAATGCAACCGTTTTGATTTCAGATGGTGGCAGTCGCCAAGGATCAGGTCGTGCCCGAAGCACGATGCACTTTGAACGCGCGCCAATGTTTGTCGCTTCTGCCAAATTGTGCCGGTCTCGACAAGAGGCGTCAATTTGCGGCGCGGCATTCGATTACACAAACTAAAACGGTTGCGCCTTTGCAGCGTCGGGTCCAATGGCACCGGCATGGTATGGCATGGCAAAACGAAGCGAATCGAATGGTCGAATCGAGGTTAGTTATTTAGATCGATACTAAATGACTTAATTACCAGCGCGGCCAGTTGTCTTTGCATCGCACTGCTGGCGTTTGGAGTCTGGGCTTGATTCTTGATTCTTGAGGATTACGCGCCGTGTCACACCAACGCCACATACCTTGCGGAGGAAATTTCTCAATTTCGTAACGCCCGGCGTAATCCTTTAATCTCGTCCACCTCTTTTGCGGCGGCAGGGAAAACCGAAAGAAAGTGCCCGGATGCGTTTCTCTCCGCATCTCATCAACGGCACCATGGAGTCGAGAAGTCGTTATTGTCGACAGTCGACTGTATTCTGTGTTATTTCATTCGCCTGTCGATTGCATCACCATGACGGAGCTATATTAATGCGCCGTGTCATCGCACCTCAATGGCGGGATGCTGGGGCGTCCTTCGCATCTAATGATGATAAAGCGATCATTTGATCGAGGTATCGAGGTATCCTCCCCGCAAAGCATCGAAAGTGCTTTTCATCGAATCCCCAGGTCCAGGTGGTGTGTTTGGTGGTAATATAGGTCTGTGTGACATACCAATTTACATAATCCCATGCTGCCATGCAGGGATTACCCATCGGCCATCAATAGAGTAGTGTTTTGTAAGTCCCGGATTTCAAAAGGATCGAAATTATGCTTCGGACCTGTAGCACACATCCTAGATGTTGTAACACGACAGTTGCGCGTCGTTTTGTTTGAACTTTCTTCTTCGCTTCGCCTCGGACTCGGCGACGCGACGGCTAATTGAAGACATGAAGACGCATCCACTTCTATTTGACGAGCGAGGAGCCATGCAAATCCGGGTGGGAACACACACGACGTTGCGAACTTTTTCTAGGCCGCTTTGATTGCATTTTCGCGAATTGGCGAATGGATAAGTGGTAATTATATGAAATTGAAAATGCGCTGGGCCCCCAACGCGTAAATCATCGTTTATTGCGCTAAATATCTTGCAGTTGCACATGCGAATCTTGGGCACGCGAATCAGTGTCATATTGTTCGCCACTTCGTAACTTCGTCTGCGCTGTCGCAGCGTAGAAAGATACAAATATAATTAGTGCGTTGCGACAGCGACACTGTGGAACGCGGATCTCTGGCGTCCCAGACCGCGCGCACCTTTAATAACTCGTCCACATTCGTGCTGTGCCACTCATAAAATCATCAAGCACGCTGTGTTTTGGCCTTAGCCCTTCGTTGTGAGGTTGTGAGCACAAAGCCACAAAAAGTACAAAGTACTGCCACGTTCTGACTGATTCCATTTTCCGCGTGATGGCGCTGCGAGCGCGCGCGTGTGCCTGTGCGCAACGGGTCAGTTCCAGCCGGACCTTGAGTGAAAGCGCATTAAACCCGGGGCCCAAAACGAAAAGAAATGTTATGCCGCGACATTAAGCCGCTCGTAAATCCGTGGCTCACCGCCGTGCGTCGAGCGTCGAGGTGATGCCGAAAATAAAATAATTTCCATCGTAAAAATGTTTACCAACATTAGGAAGGTGGAAGGCGCTGGCGCACCAAATTACAACATTTGATGACCTGCAACACATAACTTCTTCGGTTATTCACATCTTCACGCCTCGTCGCCGAAAAAAGTTATGAAACTTGACTTTTTCCAGCTGAGATGATTCGTTTGATCCTGCAGTCTTGCGCAGACTGATCAGTGTGTTTGCACTTGCAATTTATTAATAAATGCACAGTGCGCGTGCGTGCGTGGAATGCGTGCTGGCGCGACCAACAAAAATGTATTTCACTTTCCCTGTGGCGTCGCCGCATCCGCGTTGGAAACGGTTGGATGTTTTGGGTAGCGCTGACTTGTGCGATCGCGTTGTTCGTTGTTTCGAGGACCACGACGCGCGCGACTTTCCTTATAATGCGCGGACTTTTACGCGGTGCGTCGCATTAATCTCCGCCAGCTACTGCATGCGATTGCATGCGCGCCGGACGAAAAAGCGGACGGCATTCCGACAGGTCGTAGGTGTCGCAATGCCATTCCGCGTCCGCGTTCGAACACCTAAACCTAACGCGATAATACACACATTCATAATGACCGCCCGGCTTTTATTACTTTCTTTTCTTGCGCCTCCGCCTCGTGCGCGTTTGGACTAGAATCCGCATCACGCGTGCATCTTCCTAATCTCACGCGATGGCATTTTTGCGCCCATTTCGACACTCTGCCTGAGAGCATTCCAATCGCGCACGCGGTGGAAGAAAAAAAACCGACGCAAACAATGCATGCTGCCGCGCGCGGCGCGAGATAACAATAAACACAATAAAATGTTGCTCTTTTTGCCTCTCCACGGGCGTTTTTTTGATTCGTAACGTTACGCACTCGACTAGCGCCGTTATGTGACGTTAACTTTACTCGCTTTACTTCAACTCGCATTGCTTTCCCGCTTCGTGCGCTACAGTTACTCAGGAGTTTGAAACAAACAACGAAAAAAAAAACGCGCACAACAAAAGAGCGGCGCTCAACCTCAACCTTGCGCTGCCAATCATAGCACGTATTTCGATAGAATTATCGGCAAAAGAACAATGTTGCGGCTGCTAATGGCGTAATTAGGTTTAAAGTTGAAGGCGATGTGCGAAGAGACCTGTGTTTGGATTGATTACATCTTCAAATATTAGCGTTTGGGTCACGCTGGCGGCCTGGCGCTTATTCACTCACATTCAAATCCCAAACAAAAAGTAAAAGTGATCGGCGCGGCGCGGCGCCACCGCGATTATTAAACTCCGACATGGCAAACACCAAAACGAGTCGGCGTGTGTCTGGGCTATTAAAAATTCTAATTAAAAGCCCGCAGCGAAGATACGCGCTCGTGGAGTCCGCGCGGAATGACAAATGATTCCAGTGACCGGGGCTGGCGTCGATGGCACATCGTTTGCGGTGCTAATTGTTATTTTATACGCTCATTCACGCGACTAGGTGAATGAATGAACAATGGCACACAGGCACACCAAAACACAGCACAATTCGCATGAAAACAAGCGCACTGAGAGTCGGACTTAATCGAACGGTATCCCAATGCCAGAGGTAGCTCAAACATGCAGGGGCGTGCGGACCACAGAAGAATTAAATTTTTAAAAGAATAGTCCCTCCAGCTACAGAATCATATGATAATGCAGTCACAGAGCTTGCACTTTCAGGTCAAAGCAAACAAAATCATATATCTGATACGTAGCATCGATGTAAATTTGATGTAACATAATGTCCGCTCTAAGGGTTTGTACCAGATATGTATCATTAACATAACCGAATAATATAACATTAATATAACATTGAGGTAACATTGAGGTAACAGTGCTACTTCTGTGGTACATTACAAGTTAAAATATGATATAAATGTTACATAACTGAACCAGTGTATATGATATGTTAATTTTTAAGTTTCCAATATGTCTGAGATATATAAATTAGTTAACGTAACAATGTTCCTTTAAAGTTATGTATATGCGATATGAATATATCAGAATTGTTTACTGCGCATCTTAGGGATATTCTTTGTAAATTTGATGTAAGATATACATATTAATGTCCTCCCTACGGGTTTGTATCAGATATGTATCACTGACATAACCGAATAATGTATCATAGATGTAACATAGACATAACTTCGCCATTAAAAAAGGAGTTCGTTCGAACCTTGTTTTCTCTATTTAATGGGTATGATATATGAAAATGAATATAACATTATATAACATTATATAACATTATATAATATTATAATATATTATAAGTTAATTTTAAAGTTTCCAATATATGTATATATCAGAATTTTTTACTGGGGTGCATCCTAAAAATGTTCTAAAATAACTCCCAAAGTTTGGTTGATTTTACATTTTAAACTGACACTCCGCTGCTTACCTATCAAAATATCATCGCACGCCACTGCCATGAACGAGAAATTCGCCAGCAATTGCTCTACACAATAAAAACGCACAACGCACTTGCATGCACAATGCGATTTACGCCAGTGTCACCGAGTCACAGATCGACAGAAGGAAAGTCATTGTTCGCACAACAAAAGTTTTGTCTCGATGCAAAGGGATATGACGCATCGAATCCCTACTTTCATGCGGTTTATTCGCACGAATTCGTGTACTCGTCATCGTATCGGGTTGGTAACACGTTAAATAACGCGATGTAATAATGTCGCACGAGTTCGATAAGCTTTGTTAGCTTCACGACCTTATACAATTCAGAATTCAACATTTGGTTGCAAACACTTTGACTTTTTGCTGTTTTGATGTAAAATACTTACCAAATATTTTGAATATTCAATCTTCGCGTACTTGGTACAAATTTTTAAAAACTAAGTAACTTCATGATATCGATTTCATGCATGAATTCAGAAGTAATGGATCGTTAGATTATGGAAATATTGCTATATTAGCATGCCTTGACAATATGACTTGAAATCGTCGTGTTCGTTGTTTCTTCGGGATGAAATGCTTCTTCATCTTTTCCGCCTCGAAGTTCGCTTCAAGCGCTTCAAGGGTTTGTGCGATCTTCAGGAAGACACTACAACCACAATTATTTGACATTATTGCAAGCACTAATAACATTAACAAAAAAATAGGAATTCATAATGTACAGAGCGTCAGGTTTTTGTTCGTTTTGTTTGATATTGTTCTTTGACTTGTATGCTGTATTGTAATATTGTCACGCATTGTTGTTATGCGATCGGGAAGCAGTGGCCAACCCCAGGGTCATTACCACTCGTTATTTAACTGGCAGGCGGATAAACGGCACCGACAAAATGAGCAGACGAAGCGTGATGAGTCCGCGGCGTTCTGCAAACTGATTCGCGTTTTTTGTGCGCTTGCTCGCGATGTGTCCAAATTCCAACGCTGGCAGATGAATGCGAACGTGAACGTATCCACCAGCCGATTGAAAGATTGAGAGATTGAAAGCGAGTGCGAATTTTTTTGATTCCGTATTGAACTGTTGACGCACCGGAAATCATCGAAATGCCTGCGACTGGGTGACCTGTCGCACGAATTTTGTTCGGCACAACGAAAGCAAAAGTCCAACAAGTCCAACGCTAATGGTGGTAATGGGAAATACTACTGGTAACAAGCAAGGTCAATGCTGTCGACATGTATGAATGAATGGTGCATGAGCTAATTCGACAAAATTCGTCCGTCCACATAAAGGGCTCGACGATGCGCAACGCGCAACGGTCGCGAATGAAGTCCGGTGATGTGTCCTCATCCGGGGACAGGAAACATCAGGTACGTGACAAGTCGCCGATGGACAACTCGCTGAAAAACAAACTCGTCGACGGTCAACTCGCCGATAAACCCACTCGCCGACGGTCAACTCGCCGACGGTCAACTTGCCGATGGTCAACTCGCCTACGAGTGCGCAAACTATAGTATATAGTAATCGAATAGCCTACACTAAACGGACTATACCTAATATAATACCTATAATCGATGGTAGTAAATGTAACAATTTTTTTCAATATTTTCCAGTGTATACCTGCATATTTCATATTACGTGGTATACTCCGTTTAGTGTAGGCTGTCCGATGAAGGTTAGAATCTGTAATTGTTTCGTCATTAAGTCCACTATAAGTGACAGTGTAGTGACAGAACAATGACAGAATCATCTACTATAGTTTGCGCACTCGTTCGCGAGTTGACCGTCGGCGAGTGGGTTTATCGGCGAGTTGGCCGTCGGCGACTTGACCTGTTCCCGAAACATCCGCCTTATGGTGACTTTTATCGCCCGATTGATTCGGGAGGTTTTTTCTCTTCATGTCGCGTGCATCTTGCATCTTGTATCTGCTATCTTGTATCTATTTATAAAGCTAATCGCCGGAGCACTTCTTGTTGCGCGCCCGTACGCGCGAGGGTTAACGTTCTTTCATAACAGTAATTTGCCACTAATGCATTCGTCGCTGTGCGGAGCCCCGGCGTCTTCGTATACTTACTTACTTACATAGCGCACACGTCAAGCGCCGGCCAGAGCGCGAAGAGAGTAATACAGAAGCGATTCGAATTAACGCGAAGAACTACATGTAGGTATACAACACCACAATGTGTTGCTATGCTTGGGGCACGAAATATCCAGATCTCGAAGCCTCGAAGCGCTCGAACGCTCGAAGTTAACTCGAAGTTAACGCCGACTCTAGCTGCTATATAGTTGCCAGTCGACTAGTACTGCAAGTGTTGCAAGTACTAATCTAGTATTGCTAGGTAGCACATACATATAAGCTAGAAGCTACAAGATACAAAAAGTTACCATCGACTCCATGGTGTCCATGGAGCTAGTGCATCTTCAAGATGACGAAACTCAAGCTTATTGCAAAGCCGAAGAACGGCAGAAGTGCAGAAGAAATGAGAAAGATGCTTTATGTGTGCGTGGATGATTTCACAAATCAATAAAACCTGTAAACCGTAAATATGCTCAATTCCCAGTGACTGTTGCGTTGCGTACTTGCGTACTTGCGTTTGTTTGATTGCATGATTTCTTGATGCGTTGATTGTCTTCAATTCGTCAGCTTGCACATGCAACCTGTGACCTGTTACTCTTCATCGCCGCGTTCTCTTCAATTTCAATCCGCCACAAAGTTAATATCGTTAACAATTTGCAGCCTCACATAATTAACGCAAGCAATGCATTTTTCTTTCGCGCTTCATTTCCAGGCTGCACATAATAACCGTATTATCGTGCCGATTAATGCGTTCGTCTCCCGCATCTTGCTGCTCCTCCAATGCTTAATTAGCGGCAGTGCGCATTACGCGCGCATCTTGAGTTCTTGACTTCCATAAATTAAGCGAAATAATGCTAAAATATTAATTTAAGGCGCGCTCGTTTCGTACATGCGCGCGTCTGAGAATGGAAATATTTTAATTGCGGAAACGTTTATAATTACAGTTAATTGGGGGGCTGTGCAATAAGACGTGCACCTCATAGGGCGTTACGAAGGTAGGGTTGATCCGGCCCTGATAGGGTTTCACGAGAATCTCGAAATTCAAGATTTTTCAGTCGAGATCAAGATAAGACCTGCAAAATTATCTCTTGGAGACATTATTCAAGATCGAGATTAGTTAGATACCGATACCGTTGCAACCTTCTCAGACCATTTCAAACGCTACAAACAAGCTTCAAACGAACCGGGTGGTTTTTAATAACAAAGGTTACGACGTACGGTCGCGTTCTTACCTATTACGTAACGTTTGTTATTTTAAAAAAAACCATCCGGTATTTGGGATTTTGGAGGTTAACCATTTATACGGCAGGGAAAGACGGGATACAAATTCTGATCGATACTCATAGATGGCGCAATATTTTCAAGATCAAGATTTTTTACTTCAAGACAAGATTGAAAGACCAAGAATATACCAAGACAAGAATAAAATATATCTCTTGATTATTTTCAAGACAAGATCAAGAATTAGACAGAAGATTCTTGCCTTGGTGAAACCCTAGCCCTGACTGTGGTGAGGCACCGAGGAACCGAGGTGTTGATTGTGCAAGTATCATAATGTGCCGCATTGCGTAATTTCAACTTGTACTCGCAGAGGTCTTCGGCGAGTGGAATTTTCGGTGATTTCGATTTGGGAAATTCCTCGCCCAAATGCTGGCGGATGATGGCCATTCTCGTGAGTGTGCTGGCTCTGTGCCCGGGAAGGCTGGAAGTTATCGAATGCTTCGAATTTATCGCGTTTTATTGCCCAATTAGTCAGCGATTGGAAAACCGAAGCATCGAGCATCCAAAACATTCGAATCATGACAAGTGGATTTAATTACGGCTTACACTGCGGCAGCGCTAATTCAGAGGTTCAAATAGAATACGTTAACATTCCTTGTCAGTTACAACTCGGTTTTTAATGAGCTGATTGTCAGTTTCGTTTTACCAAGTTTACCAACGGTTTGCGGTCATTTTGGAATTTTGGTATCCGCTTACATCCATGGATGTAAATCCTAAAGAATCAACTGGAGACCTCGAAGCAGGTTGAAGGTTGAAAAATGAATGCGCTCTGAACTTTCTTCCTTTCTTCACTGTTCACTCACAATTAATTACTGCGCAGCAGCGTGGTTATTAATGTTGAGCGAACACTTCAAGTTCGATTCACTTTGCTCGGCTGCTCCCACATTACAAAGCCGAGCGAGCCAGTTGGAAAGACTTCGAAGCCGAACACAACACAGCACAGCACCCAGGACCCAGGGGTTCGTTGATTTATTAAAAACTTAAAAATAAACGCATGCCTTGAATGCGATCCGAAAATATTGACTTTTATCTTCATCCCGAGACGAATAACAAGAGCTCGAGCTGGAGGCTGGAGTGCTGGGCCGGGATCGATATTGAACCTCAAGTATCATGTCTTGCGTCCAGGATGGACAACTTGAGCGGAACAACCCACTTGAGAATCAATTTCGTGAGCATCGGCTGCGGGCCTGTGGAGCGACTCCAGCACGAAACAATAGTGAAAGACGCGTTATTAAGTAGGTTCGAATTTTTTCTTCTTGCCCAATTAATATCGTAAAGTTTTGTGACAAATTGCCGTTTCGAAAGTGCGCGTGCTCTTTTCGCCTCGGCGCCCGCGTTCTTCGGTGTGTGGCTTCTGCATTTATGATTTTATTAGTACCAATTTGGAGGAGCACAAATGACACACACACACACGCCGGCCCGGCCGAGCATGTAATAAAACGTAAAATTATAGTTCATAAAGGCGTTTTGTCAGCGTAACACAAACGCCGCACAAATTAGTAGCGATGTCCGGAGTGCTTGGTCGAAAACGAGCGCGACTTGCGATTGGGCTTGCGAGGCGCAGATGCGCCGCGCGAAGAGATAAGCCCGCCGCGAATCCGAAGACTCAATAAAAGTCCCACTGTCCTCGATTTTTATTTCATCGGCGCACACCGCACGGTAGACGGCAGGACACTAAATACCACCAGGCCGCCATGCATCATGCCACCATGCGCGCAAGAAGAATTTGCATTAGGACTGGCCGGCCGGGAAACGCCTGCCCTGGTTTTCAAATTCGATCATCACTGCGCTCGCATTTTCACGCCGATGTCTTCATCCAGCGAGGGCTTATCCATGCATCTCGCCGCGAACTAGGCCTCGTTATACTTGCAAAACTTCGAACATAACGCCTCGGAAACTCTTCGGGGCCAGAGATGCGTTATCAAATTGTATATAATCAAATTCTAATCAACGAATTAAAATATTAACGCGCACGTGCCCACCTCACCTGAGCGATGGTCTGCGATGAAATGAAATGTGAAATGTTTCTTGTTTGTGTTACACGAGAGCCTTGTGGATTGTTTTGAGGGGACAGCCACGATGTTAAATTGCGATCGTGGATATGTTAAATCGTATACAGCCGCCCCGGGCGCAATTTCGTACACAATTTTCTTCATTCCACATTCGTTAGCTCTTAGCTCACATCCCATTAGCCATGAATTCCGCCGGAGTGAACACGCGCAGCAGCAAAATGAAGAAAGCCAGCAGCAAGCACTCTCGATGTTACTCATTCAGCGTCACTCTTTAATAATTCCACAATTCAAGAAGAATTAAACCCAGTAAACAAAATCATTTAGATAGCATCGATGTAAATTTGCGAACATTTTTAGCACGTTTATATAATTCTCAAGGATATTCTTTTCTTTGTAAATCTGTTGTAACATATACGTCGTAACATCCGCCCTACGGGTTTGTATCAGATATGTATCATTGACATAACCGAATGATCTATCATAGATGTAACATAGACGTAACTACGCGATTCAAAAAAATAAAAAGGAGTTCGTTTGTAAGTATCCCCACACTCTTCGAACTTTGTTTTCATTTTAGAATCAAAATTGAACATGGACAAAATCCCTAATTGCAAATCTACCTCTACAATATCCAAGAGAATATAAATTAA
>JARJDQ010027934.1:0-13495 GCA_030264215.1 Geostiba sp. GC000077
TGATAGCTTGAATGGGTTTGAACAATGCCAATAATGGAAGCAAATAATGGACGCGCGATGCTATTAATTGTACTGTACTTGTTCTTCATGGTTTTCTGCACAGATTTTCTGTTAATATTTCAACAAATCTCGCTTTTTACTGCGCGCAACGCTCAATGATCGGCGTCGCAGCGACCAGCGAAGCCACGCGTTGGAGTGAACGATGCACCCGGCGCGGCGATGCCAGCCCGATGCCAGCGCCGGGCAACGCTGTCTTCTTGCATATCACCGTTGATTGAAAGAGTTTGAAAGAGATTGAAAGAAACTCGTTCAATCAACGATATCACGCATATCACGGCAGCATTTTGTTTTATTCACCCTACCTAAAATTATATTGATTATTCCTTTCATTTCCAATGATTTTCAATAATGATTCTTGAATTGAATTCATTAGTAATATTGAATTTTGAATTCTTCGTGCGAGGTGGTGCCTTATGCGATAGTGCACACCAGGCGTAGACAGTACTTCTGTCTCAACTTCATTATTAACACGCAATCAATAACTATTTCTACCTTCTACCGTTGATTGAAGGAGCTAATCGAAAAAATAGACGCAAACTTGAGAAATTCCATAGAAGAACCCAACGCTGCATAAATAATCAAATTAATCCCAGTCATTATAAATTTTACTATACCATTTATATTGTCAATGAATACAAAAATTAACATATACATGCATATTCGCAATAAATATGAGGCTTTCGAAACGTCCATCGCTTCCATCATTTCCATCCATCCAATCAATGTTGCAAACTTGCATGACAGAAATCAGCTAAATATATAAGATTATTGCACGTTTGAAATAGTCATTAATAAGAATAAGTAAACGCAACTAACAAAATTATAACATTCTCAGAGCTAATTTTAGATTACAACCATTTTAATCATATGTATAAGAAGCAAAAGTATATTGCATATTATCGTCAGTTAAATGTCAGTTTAATGTCTTGTGATAAGAATTTCTTAGGAAAGCAAGGTGTAATGAAGTTGTAGAGTGTATCATCGCGTCGTCCGCGGTCGTTTACAGCACAACCTTCTGAAGTTTCCCTGCCAGTGCTCTCTCAAAGTGTGAGCCATCCCAATATACCTTACCACACATTTCACACACATAGTACTGATCCTGCTTCTCCAGCACGCCCTCAGGAACAGCATTCACGTGGATTTTCACGCCATTTCGCAGTTTGCAGAGACCTACATCCACGGGCTCATCGGAACCTAGACCAAAAACAATGTACATTAAAATGATAACTTTTCTGAAATGAGTAATGGGCAGGTTTTTGCTTACAAAGTTCCCATTTTCGTGATATCGGCGGGTCGGGCAACTTGGACGTCATGTAATAGTCGTCATCCACCTCCTCCTCGCTGGTGAAGCCCGTAGCTTCATCATCTTCATAGTATTCGGATGGTCGAACATCCTGCAAGCTGAATTTGTAGTTCTTCGCCAGCGTTTGCATTGTCGACTGCGACAGCTTCAGGAAACTGTTGCCATTGCAGGATTGACAAATCGAGAAGACATGTTCTTTCCGCACGGTGATTTTGTAATATTCCAATACGCTTTTCAACTGCTCCTCAAGGTCATCATGGATTACATTGAAGCAATGTCCTTTGGGAACACTACCGTAAAACTGTAGAACAAATTAACATAAAACTCACTGTTAAAAGTAGAATTAGCTACGGTACGTACTTGTGTAAATGTCTGTCCTCTAGTTAAAATGTATCTGCGTTCATTTTGATAAATCTTTAGACACTTCATGTGGTCATCAGTATTGTCCAAAATAATTGTACTGATGCCGCACTTGCGCAGCAATTTGCCCAGCCCCTGAAGCATCGTATCACAAACGAACGTAATGTCGCTGGCGTCAACAGCAAGAAAGTCTGTATTCGCCGGTTGTTCCACTACAGGTTTAACAGTCTTCTATAAACAAATCACAAAACAAAAGTTTAACGTCAATATGGTTGCATACAGTTGGCAAAGTTTTAAGTTGATAAAGTCGATTCCTGTAACCTTTTTGTGTAAACCCTTCTTAGGTTTCTTCAACGACGAATTCGACGAGGACATCAGGTTGAAGCATGACTCATCGAAATTGAAGCGTGTGTTTTCACAGCAGCGCTTCAGGCAGTCGTAGATCTCGATGAGGCAGTACGCATCCAGCGCGGCGTACTCCAGCTGCGACTCACGCAACGGTCGCTTCTCCCAGTTGGAGAATTGATCAGCCTTGTTCAACGGCGCGCCGAAGCACTGCTGCACCAGCGCGCTGAGGCTCGGCCCGCTGGCCTGCACCTCGAACGGCAGCTTGATGCTCTGCTTCTCCATCTGCCGCCAGATGTTCAGCAGGTCCAGGAACCCAACTTTTTGATTAATGTTCGTGTGCGGCAGCGACTGGCCGATCATGGACATGTCGCTCGTCAATCCGAAGCCTAATTTTAAGATATCACAGTTATTGAAGCATTCGTTGCCCAGCCGCTCCCAGAGGTGCGCGGCGCCAGCCCCCAGCTGGATCACGTCCAGGATGTATATTGCTTGGCGAGTGGCGATCTGCATCAGCGCCAGTTCGTTCTTCTGCGAACCGAAGCTCGGTTTCCACTCACAATCAATACCAACCATTGATGCATTCTAAAAAGAACGATATTTTGTATACAGTGCGTTTCATTTATCTCCGAACATAAGCCAATGCATATGGACAAAGCATTGGCAAAGCATTGGCCTATGTTCGGAGATAAATAAAAATCCCTGTATAATAATCCTTGAATAAATGGAATTCTCTGTACCTTGAGATTATTCTCTAGGAAATTGCTAAACTCCAATAATGAATCCACCAGGTAAATGTTCCCGATCGGCAGTTGTAACTTATAATAATCAACAGGTTGCGCAGGTGTGTCGTCCCACAGCTCCTCGACGAGTGCAGGATGTGGCGAGTGGAACTTCTCGCCCTTCTCGTGGTACTTCCGCACATTGTACGGCCAATCGTGCTTCGGTACGCTGTAGACATGAGCAAAATGCAGCGCGCCTTCGATATCGCCGTGGTACGAAACAGCCGCCACCAGCTCCAATTGTAAATAGTTATCATTTTGTACTGCCTCGTGTACCATCTCCTTGAAGCTCTCGTCGCCGATGGCGTTCTTCACATAGCGACGATGCAGCAGGAACTGCAGGGCGCCCTCGTTCTGCTTCTTTATTAAGTTCGGCGTCACCTCGTCGGCTAGATTGTACATCTTTTTGTATCTCGTTACGAATTTTCGAAACGGCTTGATGTGAATCTTATCGAATTTGATTTCAGGTATTTTATGTTCGCTAAAAAATAGGGTTGTTTCAGTTTCAAACAATTGAAGAAGTATGTTTGGTTGCCTACCAACACAATACTGTCATCTCTTTAAACAATTGAATTATTTATTTATTCTTACTTAATGTAGGAATCCCACGTAGTGCGGACTGAAGAATTCTTCCCCATCTGCGAATCGAGAAAACTCACCAACTCCGTTTGATGGTCCACACTGTCGGCCAGAAAGTGCTCAACCACGACAGTCTTATCCTGCAGTACCAGCGGCACCAGGAACTCGTTGATACCGAACTTTTTATGCAAACCGAGCAACGCAGCACTTTGACATGCCTGCAAAATGAAGACTCATCACTAGTGTTACTTATCATCATAACTCATAAACTTACCTCTTTGTACTGTTTTTGTTGTATCATACTCTGAATAATATCAAAAAATATATCACAGTCTGCCAGCATCTCATACACCTCAGCCACCAACTTCATCATAGAAAAGTTATTCTGTTGTCTAACAACATTGAAGGCTGATATCTTCAACTCGGCCGAGAGCAGATGTATTATGCTACTCTTCACTTGTGAACACCATTTCTTAAATTCTTCAACTACAAATACAGCCAGAGACTTTTGCTTTGCATATTTGAAGTCTGGACAGTTGTAAATGATTCGCAATGTTTCTTCATATGGATTTCCAGCTTGCTCAAACTTTCTTAGCACCATATTCACAACAATTGGGCTGTTTTTGACTACAAGCACACAATTAATAAATGCAACAATATCTTGAGCAAAATCGTTTACCATAATTCCAATTTGATCTCAACTGCGACATCCACTGAGAGCCCACTTCATCAAGTTCTAAATCCACAGTAATAACACTTAAATTCTTGTTAACAGGTATTGCTGTGCTAGGACTAGGCCGTGAAGGTTCCCCAGGTATAGATCTATGCTCATACAGAGACCTTCCTCTGCCTCTGCCTCTACCTCGATTAAAATTCATAATGAACTAAAATGAGATAAGAATTTTTATTGTGCTGGTGCTTTAGAAGGTTTTAGATGTTAATGACATATTTTAATGGCAGATGAGAATATGAATGATGAAATGGGGGATGATAAGCTAGCAAATATCGTTCAATTTAGCGCATTTTGATGATGAATTTGGCGACGTTTTGATAAAACGCACAGTGTCAGGAATTTATAACCTCTAAACTTACCACGTATTTAGATTTGTAATCACAATTTTCGCCACTTATTTCTGCAAGTTGCAATGTACCATGGCCAAATAACACTGCAATGGAAGGCTAATTATATCCTTGATTAATGAAATCAAGCAGTGCGAGTAAAAGACTATGCAATGTGTTCGTCCTGTTTAACTCACAAAAACTCTAAACACAGATATAACTTGACATTTGGATTCCTGCTACGTGCTGCAGCCTCACGCAAACACGCCGCACTCAGAACCCGGAAGTGTTTTATCAAATTACTATGTACATTAATGAAGCGTTTTTCGGAATAGTTTCTCTGAAAGGGTGATAGGCCAATTGGCCAATAATATTTAAATTGTGCAATATTGAAAAATATAAATGAAAAATGTTATATTGTTTATTTATTATTGTGGTTATTGTGAATGGAGTTTTGACATGTTTCGGACTGCGGCCATCGTCTGAAACTCAATAACTCATAAACAATATTCTAACCATAGATTACGAGAATAATTATAACACAATTTTATACGACATATAAAACATTTCATACAGGGTTAGTTTTTTAGGACTAGGCAGTTTTTAGCACAGCGGACTTATTGAAGTAGATTTTAACAATTTTCTCCACATATTCATGACCTCCACGACTATCCATTAATAGGTT
Organism: Geostiba sp. GC000077; assembly: GCA_030264215.1. Taxonomy (NCBI): domain Eukaryota; kingdom Metazoa; phylum Arthropoda; class Insecta; order Coleoptera; family Staphylinidae; genus Geostiba; species Geostiba sp. GC000077. The sequence continues at coordinate 5,174 of JARJDQ010027934.1, forward strand.
CACTTTAAACGGCGTTCTTAATTAATTAATGCAATTTTAGAGTTTAAAATGACATTTACTACGCGAAGCTGCCCGATGTACTATCGTCGTTCGTGGTATTTCGTGGATAAAGTTTAGTCGACTAGGTACTGCGGGTTGCATCGAAATTGAGACAATCTAAAAGGAAAAGGAGCGCGATTCTTTGATTAGTTCCAAAATGTTATCAAGGAGCAAAGGTAAACTCTCTTCGTGTGGTCACTCGAGGTCATCAAAGTTCCGATTTTATATGGGCACGCACAAATATCCTATATGGAGCGTTGTGATAGAGACCATGCGCCAACATCTAACTATCGCTTGTTATTAGTGCAATACGCTCGGCGCATGCGCCGACCTAATAGTTCGGATTTCGAGTATAATCGAGAATGTGTATGCAATTGTTTTTGTTATTCATTGCAAAAACAATGCTGCGCGACTGCTCAGTAACAGCCACACCAGACCTTAAATCTCTTCCAACGCAACTCAACCGCACTCATGCCAGCTCATGTGATCCTTCCATATACGAGTATATTATTTTTGAGCACGTATGAGCAAGCTCACTGAAAACCTGTGCTGAAAACTGAAAAGGCTGCATCTTCGATACGCCCGAAGCCTTGACGTTGGTTCAAAACGGTGATGGTGAGAGGATACATTGAAGGATTGGAAGAAGGTTACTAGATTACACAGTATTGCTTGTGGTGAGAACTAAAATTTTCCAAAATATACCCACAGTATCCACACACATAAGTTGTTGATAAATGTTGGATTGAGCCAACATCAAAACTTGCATGTTCTTGGTGTTTTCTTGCATGACATGTTTTGCTGTAAATTGCCAAGTAATAACAAACTCGTCCATATTTAAAAAATGTATTTCTAACTTGAAAGTTATCCGATCATGGATATTCAAATGAAGCAGACATTTTCGCCCCCCCGAAAAGAAATCTATCAATCTATCGTATAAACAGCAACTTACTTACTATCGGATACAGATCAGAGTCTCTGATGTGCTTACAATCCTACAATTAAATTCGGAACATATATGAACGCGTATTTTTATCATTTACAACAAATGAAAACTATACAACATACGAGTTACTAACGTATCAATTAATTATTATGTACTTAAAAATCAAATCAATGAAAATGAAATGGATATGAAACTGCCTGTGAAAAGGAGGAATGTGTGCATTAATAACGTGTTCCGTAGTTGCCGCGCGGCTGCCGAGCCCGGCTGCGTCGCGCCGTGCGCGGTGAGAAGTTCATTATATTCGCTCCCCTGCCCCGCTGCATTTGCTGAATTTGCATTGGGCTCATATCTGCAAATACAATTTTAATGTATGTTTAGTCAAATTAAAATTATGGACTTTTATCAACGATTATTGTTATTAAATAATGGGGCCAATTCACATCTCTTTCTCAATATTAATGCATTTTTCACATGTAATTTTATAGTCTGAAATTTAACGGTTCTCGAGTTATATGTCAAAAACCACGACCATGTTCGACCATGGTCAATCTTTGAAGCACTGTAACTCGAACAGTATTAGAGAAAACTTGTTTTGGTTTTATAGCGTAAAACGGAGAAATTATTAATACTTTTCCGGTTTTCCGTGTCAGAAAATCTTAGAACATAACCATGTTTCATATCGTTGAAAAGCTCTTTTTTCTCGTTCTGATGCGGTTAAAAAAATGGGGCGTCCGGGTATAAAATAAGAAAGTAGGACTGTATTTCCAGGAAACTATAAACCGGAAAATTGATCTGATGACATATAACTGTTCCCTCAATAAATTCATTACTATTTTATTAAAACCAAAACAAGTTTTCTCCAATACTTTTCGAATTACAGCGCTAACTCAAGCGCTTTTTGACGCTAACTCAAGAACCGTTAAATTTATTGCAAATTTTCTGTAATCTTTTTTACTAGGCATTAAATTCTGAACAAGTTTCATCCGAAAAAAATCCTGTACACCTGCTAGTTTCCGAGATATCGGCAGTGACTACCCAAATGTATACTATTATCCACGAGTAGCCCGTAAAACAACTATTAATCACTGGTTTGGCAAATTAGTTAAACACATAGTAAATAATAGCCAGAGATTAATCACTTCTGTGGATACTATTCGTTTAAAATAATTTTACTTACTTCCTTGTCGTTGGTGCATTTCATGGTCCGCCCAGACGATGGGCTGGGGTCCAGGGCGAGCAACACCTCGCACATGCTGACCACGCACGCTGCGGCGCGTTTGCATGCCAGTACCAGGTGGGGCTCGCTGATTCCGCGATCTCGTGTTGGTGCTGGGGGAAGCTTCCGCCTCGCGGCCTTCCTCTTCGCCCTCTTCGGTACTTGCCGCTTTCTCGCCCTCGGAGGTCACGCCATCCTCGCCCTCTTGCATGTCTTCGGACTGATGGTCAACGTGCGCTTGGCTAGCGTCCGCCGAAGTGCCGGCGATGGATGGTGGGCCCATGCAGTCGGCGCTCTCAGCCGCTTCTTCATCCTCCGTTCCGCTTATCGTAATGGAGGGGATGCTGCCGCCTTCAACTTGATGATGCGAGGATGATTGATCTTCGGAGATTGGGCCAGATTCGTGCGGCGAGGTTTGCAGCGGTGTGCTCGGAACACTTCTGCCCGTGCCTTGAAATGCAATAAGTAATAATTAGTAAGGTTAGTGTTGCTTGGAAGCGTGCAAAGTTGGTTGCATACTGCTATCATCCGCGTGTGCCATCTCCAGCGTCTGCTCCGGCAGCACATCATTGGAGGCAGTATTCGGCGCCGACGACTCCATGAAGGTGAACCGCCCGCTCGGCACGTGCGGCGAGCTCACCGCCTCGCCGAAGGCATCGCACGTCCTTGTTGTTGCTAGCGTGGGCGTTGAGGGAACAATACCTAAACATTAACTAGCTGCACCACACACTGACCAACGAACACAAGCACACTTACCATCATCGCCGCCCTCGTCGCCCATACCAGGCAGCATCAAATTGCCCTGTTGGCTTCTTGAAAGAGGAGCAACGCGCGTGCGCGAAAACGATGGCAGCGTTACAGCGACGGAGGTCGAGACGTTCGTCCCACTACTCGTCGCCTCCGGCTGCATGCTCTTCTCCTCGTCGCCGACCTCGCCAGACACCGGCAGCACAATGTTGCCCTGCTGCCGCGTGAGCGGAGCGACGCGCGTGCGCGAAAACGATGGGATTGTGACGGCAATCGACGTGGAAATGTTCGCGCCGCTGCTGGTCGCCTCCGGCTGCATGGCTTCCTCCTCCTCCTCCTCGGCGCGCTCCATGGGCGCGTCGCACTCCTCTTCGTCATCGCCATCCGGCTGCATGTCATTCTCACCGCGCTCGCTCTGGTTTGGCACTTCGCTTGAATCTTCAATTACTTCAACTTCATTACCGCCTTAAATTTACACACAATGAGCATTTGCTTGCGGGCCGCAAACAAACGGCGCTTACCTTCATCGTCCTGGTCGGCATCCTCATAGGGCATGTTGTAGTCCTCGCCCTCGCCCTCATCGGGGCCTTCCTCATCGCTCTCCACCACGATAACAGCGTCCTCCTCATGATCACGTTGACTACTTGTCGGTACCTGGTACTCTACTTCGAGGCCACTTTCGCTGACGCTGCCTTCAGCGCCGCTGCTGCTTGTTCCTTGCTGTAAAACAACATCCGTTAGCAACTATATAAACAAATAAATCTATGCAACACTTCATACCACAATGCGCGTTCGTTTCTGCGGCTGATTAATTTTGCTATCTTCACCGCCATCACTGCTTGTGGTTTCGCGCGGTCGTTTGTGCCCACCCTGCGACGTCGTCACCGTGTTCGACGAGCTACTGCTGCTCGTGCCCTGCTCTTGAGCCGGTGACGGCGGCTCCACGCGCGGCAACACCATCGCCACCACCTGCTGCTGCTGCACCTGCTGCACCTGCACGTTGTCGTCGTCCTCCGTGTCCTGGTTGGACTGCGTCGGCGGCACGGCGACCTGGCGCGGCCCCAGCAGGTTGGCGGAGCTGGTGGCTGGAACATAATCCGTGTGCGATGAGGTCGGGCTGCTGGACATCGCCTCGATGCCGCTGTTACCCGTCGTGTGCACCTGCTGCTGCGGCGGTACCATCACCGTGCTGGGGCTCTGCGACGTCGGCAGCACGGCGGCGGTGCGCTGCTGCGACATCGGGCGGATGCTCGCCAGCGGCGGCTCGTTGCCGCTGCGCCACGGCTGAATGGGCACCGACTGCGTCTGCGTGTTGGTGGAGTGCCCCGCCATCGGCTTAATGTTCGCCGTCGGCGGCTCGGTGACGGACTTCTCCTTCTCCGAGCTGGTGCTGGGCTTGCTGCCCGCCTGCAGCCCCAACTGACGCTGCAATTGATTCACGCGCTGCGTCAGCGTTTCGATCTCGCGCAGCATGCGCTCCTTATCCAGCTGGTTTTCAGTCATTATCTGCTCCTTCTCCTTGAGGCAGCGCATCAAGTCGGGATTATCACCACCACTGCCGCCTTGTTGCCCGTCGCCGGAGCCATCACGACCTTCAACTTGCGCTTGCAGCGTGGAATTCTGCTCGTTGAGCGAAATGATGCGGTCTTTCGCGTTTTTGAACAGCGCTTTGAAGCGTTCTTCCTTCTCCAGACTGCTGGCGAGCCTCTCATTGAGCGTTTCAATCTCTTTCTTATTCTTTTCGCCCTCTTCCTGCGAAGAATGCACTTGCACATGCAGCTCATTAAGACGTTCGCTGTGCGATTGCTCAAGCTGAGTAATACGTGCTTCCAACTGAATGCGACCCTCCGCCAAAATCTCCTCGCGCTTCTCTTCGGAGACATTAGCGCCACCTTCATTCTGCTGTTTCAGTACCTCAATCTCCTTCTGCTGCTCCTCCGCTTGAATCTTGTACTTCTTTGCAATTTTCCTAATCTGCGAGAGATTGTTCTTCACATCATTGATGGCAATATCCTTTCCAGCCATTATCTCATTAAGCCGACGATTATCCTCGTTGATGCTTATAATCTGCACGCGTGCTTGGTCCAAATCTTGGTTCAAACTCACAAGTTGCGTACGCAAAGCCCCCAGATCTTCATTCAACTTGTTCGTCTCATTTCGATTGATATCCATCTGCGTCGACAGTTGCCTAAGCTGCTCCTCCATCCGGCCATTCTCGCCCTTCAAATGCGAATTCTCCTCGGCCAACTTCGCCGTGGTGCCGCGCTCGATAGTCAACTGCTTGGCGAGCGTCTCCCGCTCCTGCTGCAGCTTCTTCCAATCCTCGGGACTCGTCCGGTTGGACTTCTCAATGAGAATATTGGCGCGTTGACGCCATCTTGTCGCTTCGCCCCGTAAGGTGATATTCTCCGTCTGCATCGCTTCGGACTTCTTCTGCAGCTCGTTATTCTTCTCCTGCAGCGGCGTCATTTGCTCCTCCAACGTAGAACTGCGCTTCTTCAGTTCTTCCAGCTCCGCAACAAGTGAGTCACGCTCCGCACGCAAACTGCGATTGCTATCAGTGAGCGCATTGAGCGTTTCAACCTTGCGCAACACTTCTGCATGCCTAGCCGCGGTGACAACCGACACTTCATTATCCTGGCGTTCGGAATCAAGCGCACGCTTGGCATCCTCGTACTGGCGCTTTAGCGTTTCCTGCTCGGAGCAAATTCGGTTATGTTCGGCGACCAGAATATCGCATTTGTTAATCGCAAGATCTTTTTCGCGACGCAAGTATTTAATCACTTTCACTAGCTGATCGGATGATTTGCCCTCATCCTCAATGAAGGACTTGTTCAAACTTGAATCGGCAACAAACGAGCAGTTGGGATCGTTAATCTTGGCGTGCAACAGCGACATTTGCTCGTTGAGCGCTTCCAGTTGATTGAGCAGCAGTGAATTCTGTTTGTCGAGCTCATCCGTTCTAGATTCAAGCGCTTCCTTTGCCTGTTTATACATTGTTTCTTGATTGTCCCAGGTAACGCGGGACTCGTCCAGGGAATCCTGCATGCGATCGCGATTCGCCTTGATTTCATGCAGTTCATCCACCAGTTTCACGCGTTCCTCTTTAATGCCATGTAAAATCTGCAAGTCTTCCGATCGCGCTTTCATCTCCTGAATGTACTTATTCTCCGCGACATTAATATTTTCCTGCAGCTGTTTGATCTGCTCCTTGGCCTCATCCAATGTGGACTTGGTATCAACAAGGTCATCATTGAGCACTCGATTCTGCACCTCCAACTGACTAAGCCGCGCGTGCAAGTTGCTCGCGACATTTACCTGTCCATCAGACTGCAGTGACAACTCGCCTTGCAGTTCAGCATTCTTCTCCTCGAGCTCCTCAATTTTCTTTTGCAACTCCGCGATTTGCGTCTCATAGGTGTTCTTGTCCGTCACGAACTTCTGATTCAGATCCTTCAGTTGCATCTCGGCTGCCTCAGCGACATTGCGATGCTGCTCCACGGCTTCCTTGCTAATCTTCAACTTCTCCGTCAAGGTGTCAATACTTGCCTGGGCATCAAAGAGCGTCTGCTCCAACTCGCGAATCTTCTTCCTCTCTACCGATACTTCCAACTCATCCAGAATAGGATTCTTGAGACGCTTGGACAGCTCCTCCAACTGCTGCGACTTGGCGGCGATATTCTCGCGCGCCTGATTCAAATCATCACGCAACGAATCCGCGATTTCCTTCTCCTCCTCCATGCGTTTCTGCGCAGCTTCCGTGCGCTTCTTCAGGTTATCGCCCAGCTCACGGAATCGATCCTGCTCCTCCTGCAGACGGCGCCGAAGCGCAGCGCACTCGCGATGAGCTTCTTTGAGGATATCCTCCAGGCGCATCTTGCTCTCGGCGTCGTTGCGCTCGAGGGTCGCCTTAATCAGCTCGATATTCGCCATCATCGTCGTGTGCGACTGTTGCTCGCGCATCAGGTGATCGCGCTCGTACTTAATGCGGCTCTCCGAATCCCGCAGCATCATGTTCTCTTTCTGCAGCCCCGAGAACTGGCCTTCAATCTTGGAGAGCTTCGTCTGCGCCTCCATGATTTGATCCTTCAAATACTGCTGCGTCGATTCATGCTTGACGATCGTCTCGCTGTAGATGCGAATGCGATCCTCCAGGCGTTCAATCTGACTCTTATACACATCGACGTTGCTCTTCAGCACCTTCATCATCTCATCGTTGGTCTCGCACTTGGCGCTCAGCTTCGTGTTCTGGCGCATCATCTCCTGCAGTTCCGTGCGCATCTTATCCGATTGCTCCAAAATGATCCTTTCATTAACGCCTTTCTCCGTTTTGTACGTGTCCAGCTCTTCCTTAAGGAGGTTGATCTCCTTCGACTTCTTCTCCACAGCCTGCTCTAACTCTAGATACTTTTCATCGGATTGCATATCTGAATCGTCATTGTTCTTCGATGTCGGTGACTTTTCGCCATTTAAGGTTTCGCCTTTGATGGTTAAACAGTTAATATGTTAATAATTACTTAAAATATTCCTACAGATTCCTACCTTTTAAAAATTGATGATACAGCGCCTTGTAGGTGTCGCGCTGCTCCATAAGCATCTTTACCAAGCCAGTCTGCTTCTCCTGCTCCTCCAGCAACATGGCGTGCTCCTCGCGCATCTTGTCCAGCTTATCCTTCATCGCGCTGATCATCACCGGATCCATCTCTTCGGCCTCCTCCTGCTTGGAGCACAATTCGCGGACGAGCGCCAGCAGACGTGCATTTGTCGACTGCAACTCATTGATATCACTGAAAGTAACCAAACGCTTGGTGATTATGTCCGCTGAGCAGGTGCTATCGCTACGATCATGGTCCATCGATGTAATGCTAGAGCCAGTGCGCGACATTTCCACCTCCTTCAGGAGATGGCACACTTGGCGGCTTAAATCGGAGACTTCTCGCTTCAAACGCCCACTTTCACGCTCACTCGAAACTATACAAAAGGAAATAAAGGAAAATAGAGAATTGAACTAATTTTTTTTTTAATAGACCGGGCGCTAGTAACAGATTTTTGACCGTGATTTACTTCAGTATGCTTCTTGGGGTATATTGAGGTATGGATATTGTGACTATATTAAGCTATAAAGCGTGGGTAGTCACTGCTCGAAAAATAGCAGCTGTACAGAATTTTTTTCGGATGTAACTAGTTCAGAATTTAATACCTAGTAAAAAAGATTTCTGAAAATTTGCAATAAAGTTAACGGTGCACGAGTTATACTTCAAAAACCACGACCATGTTCGATCATTGTCAATCTTTGAAGCACTGTAACTCGATAAGTATTAGAGAAAAACTTGTTTTGGTTTTATTGCGTAAAACGCAGAAATTATTAATACTTTTC
>JARJDQ010027936.1:0-10349 GCA_030264215.1 Geostiba sp. GC000077
TTGTCCCCAAACGGGTATTGTATCTTCGGCAATTGTCAGTTTATTCCTCTCAATTTAACAACATGCATTGTCAGAGCACACTATTCTATGCATATTAATTCGTCAAACAACCAGATAATGCAATATCGCATACAAAATTTAAGCTGTAAAAAATTTTTCAAAGTGGTATATCTCGAGAACCATTGAGTATTGAACCTTCGTGTATCAGACGTTTCGCCTTGTTTTGATGTCCTCTATCACCCACCAAGCTCTGTAAAGTTTTTTTATTAACACCCTGTATTGGTGATATAAAATAATTTGTCACTTTTTGTCTTGATGCCAAAAATAAAAATCTTGAAACAATCTTGATCTTGAAAATGTTGCACTTAATGTTTAATGTCAAGATTTTGTGAAATCAATCATTATTCGGTGTTGATCTTGCAAAATCTGGACATAACTGATCTCGATCTTGAAAATTTTCGCCAAGAAATAATTTGTTACTTTTTGTCTAGAGTCTTGATATCGATAAAGAAAATCTTGCAAAAATCTTGAATTTCGAGAATGTCGTAAAATCCTAGGTGTAGCTAAACATTATGAAAGAAAGAATGAAAACAGAAGAAAAATTGTGATTTCTCTGTAATTACTGGACCAATCACTTCCAAACTCAAACTCAATCTTATCACTACACTATAGAACATGTGTGGCAAATTTCAGCTTCTAATTCAAATTGGATCATAATCAAAACGTGCGCACAAGCATACGTGGGCCTTTAACCTCATCAAAAACTATATAGCATCTTCTTGATAGACTATAGAGCATGGAATAAAATAAATGTAATTAATCATGAATGCATGAATGCATTTTCGCCAATAAAATTAAATTATGTCCCGGATTTCCCCGGGAATCCAATTAGAATTACTGGCAGTGAGTCTTTCAGCGGTTGATGCGAGAGCGCCGCACGCAGGTAAATCACCCGAAATTTACGACAAGCCAGCACGGCGGGAAGCATACGGCGCAAGAGCGGCTGAGCCGAGTGTGCTGAGTCGCACGCCGCTGCGCCGTGCGATATACCTTGGAGGTGTGTAAAAGTGCGCAGCCAATGGCGAGTGGCGCGCACGAAGAATGAGGCGTGTAACGGCAGGCTTAGAAAACATCATAATCATAACTCATAACTACACCTGTGCCCCGCGCTCGCGCGCCTCTGCTTGTGCGCGCGCGCACACCGTTCGCTAATAAGTCACCGGTGGCGCGGTGGCTGCTCGGCGCCGCTGCAGAGGAGAGAATTCCTAATGTGCAATTCGTAATTCGTAAATGCGAGGCGTCGCCGCGAGGCGTTCGTCGTCGCGCGAATGCCGCAGGCCGAACAAGTTGTTGGTGCTAATTACTCTACGCGCGACGAATGGAATAAAGTCGCAAACTGCTAACTAGAAACTAGAACCAACGCTAGAACTACAAATGTAGTTAGTTGTTCAGCATTGAGCAATGATTGGATTACTTGCGTGCTCTTTGTGCATTCGCAAATCATTTTAGAGTATAGGCTACGAATTATTATTTATCGGCACAAGAAATTAGTTTTACTCCAAATGTTAACTATGCCTGTTGCAAAATATTGAAATGAAACTTGGTTTTTTTCGTATTATTTTTAAAATTATCCTTTCTGGCCAATTAATGAATGTAACAAGATTTTCGATATTTTTGTGCAAAACTACAGGCCAAGATCTATCTATGGACGTATCGTACATATTTGTAGGTATTGCCAATGGCTTGAAATAGATCTAACAATATTTCAAGTCAAGTGGTAGAATCCGCTCGATCAAAAAATTAAAAGACCTTTAATTGGATTTTAACAGCTCTATCTTTATATAAATAAAGAAGATCCCAAATAAGACAAGGGAGATCTAAAAAAAATTTAAATTTAAAAAAAATTGTGTCATTTGCCTGGCGTTTGAACCTAGGACCTTTGGAGTGGAAACCAAGCGCTACGTTACAACGCCAATAGATCAACTTGGGTTTTGTTTCACTTGAAATTGATTATGACAGAAGAAATGAGTATTTATCGACACAAGAAATTAGTTTTATACCAAATGCTTGATTGGTTTTTTCCTTATTTTTTAAAAATTATTAATTCTGGCCAATTAATGAAAGTAACAAGATTTTCGATATTTTTGTGCAAAACCACAGGCCGAGATCTATCTATGGACGTATCGTAAACATTTGTAGGTATTGCCAATGTCTTGAAATAGATCTAACAATATTTCAAGTGGTAGAATGCCCTCAATCCGCTCGATCAAAAAATTAAAATACCTTTAATTAAATTTCAACAGCTCTATTTCTTTATATAAATAAAGAAGAACCTAAATAAGACAAGGGAAGAAAATTAAAATGAAAAAAAAATGGCGGCATTTGCCTGGGGGTTTGAACCTAGGACCTTTGGAGTGGAAACCAAGCGCTACGTTACAACGCCAATAGATCAACTTGGGTTTCGTTTCACTTGAAATTGATTGTAACAGAATAAAAACAAAAATTAGGATTTCTCAATAATTACTGGACCAATTACTATCAAACTAAAACTCGTTCTTATTACTACAATAAAGAACATATATGCCAAATCTTAGCTGGAATTGGTTCATAGTCAAATGGTGTGCACAAGTTGTACACACCAAAAACAAAAATTTTGAATACATTTTTTAGTTATCATTGTTACAATGTTTGTTGAGCTGCTCAAGAATGTGCTCCTAGGTCAATCTCAATCGGCATCCAAAGCTCGCAGGACGCAGCACACAGCTTCTAGGCAAACATTCGGAAATTTCATTTATGTCTGCGTCTCTGCGTCTCTCTGCGTTTACCTCCGCGCTTCATGCGTTTTGTAATACATTGTAATTGTCGAATGATTGATGCGCCGCCGATGCGCTTCGAGCCTCATCTCAAAATCGAGCGCACGTACCAAACAAATACGAACTGTAACTGTGCGTTGCAAAGAAGCGATGTATTTAGAAAAAAAAAGAAGAAACACTCGGTCACTCGGCGAATGCTTGCCGATGCTCAAGATTGCTCAAATGCCCATTTTTACTTTAATTAAATTGTGTTGCAATCATCTCTAACGAATCTGGCACTATAGGCGCTACAGCTACAATAACTACTGTTAGAAATGCGTGCGTTGAGCAAACACTGCAAGACGTGTAATTAGAAGTGATTGTGAATGAACTGAAAAGTGAACATGCACATGTCTATTTTTAATCTTTCTATTGAAAGCGTTGAAAGCTTAAGGAAAGTGAGGTTATCAAAATGCAGATTTCTGTAATTCTGTAATTTTGTAACTCCACCTCACACATAAAACGCTCCTGCGAATAGAAAATAAGGAAGTTTAGTGTTTTAGTGGTTACTTAACTTAAATGTGTTTTATATCTGTTTCATTTAATCCTAATCTCATCAATTTGATTGCGAAAAATGCTGTTCAACAACTACAACACATTTGTTTGCTAAAATCAGCACTCAAAACATTCAACATTCTCATGCATACCATACGAAATGGCTTAAGTAACCTAAATTTTAATAAATTAGCAATAATTATGCGTCGCGCCAAGATACAAATTAACAAATTAACAATCAATAAACATGAGATGAGATGAGAGGAGTGAGGATGCAAATTGATTTGGGAAAATCATGTTTACAAATTGAACGAAATGAGGACAAACTACTGCAAATGCTGCAAATTACAAATTTTACCATTTACATCACAACACGCATGTATGTTGTGTTGCATACTTTGGGAACAATATAAAATGATATGAAATATTTAACAAATCATCCGCATCAGATGGTACGATAGCAGTCGGTAGTTATCTCATGATAAAGCGATTGCCACCGATGATAAATTCGACGCAACTAATTGATGTATTGGATGCAAATAAATCAATTATGAAAGGCTTGTAGACTTGCAGTTGTACGCGTCCCTCGTCCAATCTTCCCGAGTGATGCATGCACATTACTATCACGAGTATCACGACTACTTGCAGTTGCAGTTGCCAGTTACACCCATAATCATCTGCACATCTATGGAGAGGTGAATAAAATGCAAAATTGAGCAAAACGAGCACACACCATGATGCACAAATGAAGAAGCAAGTGGCAAGTTGGTGGAATGGTCGAATAGTAAATGAAGAAGAATGGCGCATACGCTTAGTGGTCTTATTGATTGGTGCGTTGTGTGTTGCCTACACATGCATGCAAATGCAAAATAGCACAAAACGAGACTTAGCAGCGTTTGGAAGGCTTACATAAAGCGTCTGGAATCGTTTGAAGCACTTAGTGAGAAGAATGAAATTCAGTTGCGCGGTTGCAGTTATTATTGCCTCTTGATTATTTATAAATAAATGACGTTGCAATTATTCATCGCTCTTCGCTCACTAGGTACACGCTGCACAATGTACAAATAGGCTTGGATGTAATTTATAACATGCTATATTGGTAATCGCAACGTCGCATTGCATTGCGATGAGGATATTAGACGAAAATATAATTGGCCAATCACATGTAACATTATACACCGAGTGAGGCAATAACTGAAATGAGATGATATGTTCAGATGTTCAACAAAAACACAAAGTGAACCTTCTTGTAAATACACTTAACATAGATCTTTATTAATTGCTCTTGGCTTGTTGATAATTAAACATTTTAGAGGCGTGTTTTGCAACACACAACACACAACTAAATTACAGAGTTGAAAATTAACAATTGTTTATTAATGGTACATTTATACGTTTCACTGAACATGAGCACATGATTTCATCTTGATTTCTTCTGATTTCAAAGCACTAATGCTTTTAATTTCATGTTTAATGTATAATATTGAAAGTTTCGTGCCGGTAGTGTAATTAATCGCTGTGTTTTATATAATTTTTCAGATGCAGATGCAAATGGCCTAGGTCTAGAAAAAGCAGTCAAAATTTAAATATTTAAGTGCCCTGACGCTCCTCCAGTCTTGGCCAAAAGGCATCACATTTTGGTCGTTTTTTCTTAATTTTATTTTCGACGCTGCGGCGTTACATGCATTAGCATAACGCTTAGCAGTGGGTACTCATGAGTAGCACGCGTTTACGATTCACAATTTCCCAAGTGGCCAAGTTACCAAGTCCTATAACACAATTAATTTTTTTTCTCCGCGCGTAGAATTTGAAACTCTGTGTTGCGCGTATAGGTATAGAATGTTGGAGAAAGATGTTTGGCGCGCCGCGCCGCCAGATTCGTATAAATATCTCGGCGATTTCGTAACCAATTGCCTTCGATTTTAATTGCGTCGCTTTGGGGGGAATCTTTTTGTCTCTAATCGGTAAATCTAAATCTTTACCACTTGCAACCGCGCCGCGCCGAGGAGCGAGGTTAAGTTAACAGTTATGCGTAGAGTGCAATCGAGGTGCGGGCCCCGACTGCAGAAGCAGATTTATTGAATGATGGAACTAGAAAACGAAATTGATATACTTTCCGCCTATATGTACTTACATTGTTCATTTGGTGGTCTCGGGCATGGGGCGTTAATAGAGCATGAAGACGTTTGTAGACTCGATAGAAACAGCAAACACTTCTTTAACAAATTGCATTTTTGTTGCACAGCCGCACTGAATCGCAGCGTATCGAAGATTCGAAGCCACTACCGTTACATATGCAACGTAGGCAACACAATATGCACCCTCGCTAAAGGGGCTGCCTACGGTGCAAGTGAAGGTTATGCATTTTAGTATTTAACGGTTTTTAGTCGGTTTCGGTTGTGTTTTCAAGTAAATTCGCGTAGCCGTGGAGTGTGTGTAAATCTTGTGCATACTTGTGCTCTAATGGAAATAGAAAACGTGGCAAGCGTCTGACTTTGGCTGCAAGTTGCCGTACTTGCCGTGTCCGCATTCAATAATAATAAAGAGTGATTGATTGAGCGCCAGAACTATCATGCCCCATCATGCCACTGTCGAGATGACGCCTTGGCTTGGATTTTGAATTTGACGAAGGCAGGTCGCAGGTATATACTTCTAATGTAGATGTAGCACATGTAGAACACTAAACATTGGCTATTAACCAGTGCCAATCGTCGATAAAAGTGGCCAAATGCATTCGTGTTCTTGCTGGCGCTGCAAATACACTATGCACAGACACAGCGAGCGTTATTCATTATATCAATCTTTATTCTTTACTTACAGACCAGACCAAGTAAACCAAAGTGAAGTGAGGTGAACATATCAAGCAGCAGGGACCGCAGAGCCCGCAGGTATGCACACCAAACAGCCATACCATCCGAGTCAAATTAGTTCTCCATACGCTGGTCTCAATTATTCTCCGGTCTCTGCAATGGTAATTATTTTGTTGGTAAAACAGAGCTTCCGGTTGAAGTTGAATTGTTGATTTTACAGATTTACACTTTCTGTGAGTAATTTTTGTTTTTGCAGTGCAAAAGAGTGTCACTCACGTTAAATTACGACCTGATTAGCAAAGATGTAAATTTCATGCTTAATTCGTTCAATTGGAATTAAAAATTAAGATTCAATTAAACATGCTAATCGGAATGGGTTTACATAGATATGCAAATGTTTCACATTCAAACGATGTTTTCACCGTTTTCCAAATCACTTTTATCTGTTTGCAGCCTCCCATTGGATCAATTAAAAATCGGTCATAAATTTAACGCGCACGTAATAATAAAAAAGGCGACGCTAGATGGAAGGACTGGAAGGTATCGACTGTGGCATCGACATCAATTTGAATCAATAAAAGCTGCGATAGCATTGACGTGGATGCGTGCGCGTTAAAGTCGCACATAAATAAAGCAAAGTGCAGGAATGAATGAATTTGGTGCGGAATGAGGTGTTAAAATGAGATACGCATTGGCTGCGGCCTGCGCCTCCTTGGGACACCGTCGAAGAGGAGAATTTCGAAAACGTTAATTGTGCCCAGTTAGAGTCGCGCGCGCGCATTCTTTCGCCGCACAATCCATCAAAATGCGAACGTAGAACGAACTGGTTTATTACTGATAATAAATTTAATTCGTGTCGGAAAAAAAGCTCTGCAATTCTTGCGCTTGGCGCTTGCTAATAATGGCATGCATTTGTGTGCTTTCTTTTTGGCACAATTGTCAACATCCGTTTGTTTTTGCTTAATTAATTGAAAATTAGAGTTTCGTTGAGTGTGGTCTTAAGCTATGTGCGATGTGCTCATGGGTTTTAATTAGTTTTCCTATTCCACTTAAAATAATGATATTAACGTCAAAATATTGATTATACTGCCAGTTTCGGAAAACAAAGATTAACGTTGTTTCTACTGAGCAATAAAAAATGTTGAATTTATGCGTTCTTCAACCGTTGCAGGCTATGAATGAGGCTAAACTCCGATGCTGTTTGGAACGTTGGAAGCAAGGAAGAGAAATGAGTTTACTACACATTGAACACTTTAAATCCAAATCTCATCAATCATTTTCACCTCTACTTCGCGTTCGTATGTACAATATTCACAATTTACTTCGACCAAAGAAAAAGTGTTTAATTTCTTAAAAATCAGCAATAATTATAAAAATGGTTGGATGGTTGGATAAGTTGCGAGTAGCGAGTTGCGAGTTGATAATAACGCAATTGAGTTATTACACCACGTGTTGACTTTAATTGCCAGCCATCATTAAGGTGAAAGAAGAAATGATTTACTCGGCGCGCAGCGTGCTCACTATTTG
The DNA here is from genome assembly GCA_030264215.1 of Geostiba sp. GC000077. Classification (NCBI taxonomy): domain Eukaryota; kingdom Metazoa; phylum Arthropoda; class Insecta; order Coleoptera; family Staphylinidae; genus Geostiba; species Geostiba sp. GC000077. Next base: position 7,685 of record JARJDQ010027936.1, read on the forward strand.
ATTTAATAAAGTTTACGATCAGGATGTGTTACACTTACTTGGGCCACTCGGCAGCACGAAAGAAAGGTCATTTTGATTACTACATTATTGTTGATTGCAGGCCTGCAGCTCGTTGCACGCAGGCGCAGAACGCAGAAATATGAGTACCGCCGACAACGGACATTGCTTGACAATTAAGCGATTAAGATCTCAGCGAGCTCGATTGAATAAAATTCCGAAAATTGTAGCGGCGCAAATTAAATTCGCAATTCGCAGTGCCACAGTGCCGGTTATTTAATGTCGACATGCGTATGATTGAATGGCAACACTCGGCATTCCATTAAGATATTAAGAAAATTGTTATATTCGCTATTCGCAACTTTCCAACGTTTCCAACTGTATCTTTACCAATACCTCAATGCGCAGCTATTAGTCATTCTAACGTGTAACCTGATGTCATTGTAGGTTAGAATCGTGGTTAAAAACAAATTTTAATGGGACAGGAGGTGAAGAAGGACACTCTTCAACAACGACTCTAAACTATCCTCAATTAGAATGTTCTACAAAAATGATTCTTTCATGTTTATGTTGGTTTAAGACTTGAACCACGCGATTAGAAAATAAGACTACTTTTCCAACGTGTATTTTAAGAAATTTTGAAATATTGCTTAACTTTGAAAGCATATTTTGGGGCACTTGCCACCCCCTGAGGGGGTGCAAATTGAGCACCTATTAAATAGCGCCTCTTTGGCTATGCACACAACGAAAGAGGCTTAAAATTGAAGCACGCGTTTAGGAAATAAGAGCGCTTTTCCAACGTGTATTTTAAGAAATTTTGAAAAATTGCTTAACTTTGAAAGCATATTTGGGGCACTTGCCACCCCGTGAGGGGGTGGAAATTGAGTGCAAATTAAAGAGCGCCTCTTTGGCTATGCACACAACGAAAGAACCTTAAAATTGAAGCACTCGTTTATGAAATATGACCGGTTTTCCATTTATTCGTTTTTTTCAACACGGTTTGTACCGAAAACACATGTGTAGTTGATGCTTAGGCAACCCAATATACACAGCGTCGTCCGAAACTCCGAAAGCGGTTGTGAAGACGTCTGCATAGCATGGCGTTGGTCAGGATAGGTCAGTTTGACTGGATTTTCCCGTTTGATCTCGATGGTTCTCGGCGCGGCAATAACTCATGGGCGCTGGCGAGAAAAAGTCGGAATGCTCGCGATCGTTAAATCGGACCACATGCGGTACACACAAATGCGCGTACAGCGCATGTGTAATTCTCCAAGGCGAACGAAGCGTCCAAGCCTCCAACGACTTGAGCATCCATGTCCTGGTCTCTGGTCCAGCTCCAGGTCCAGCGGAATGATTTAAGTTTGCAGCAACACCGACACTCTGTCTACAATCAACCGTCCAACTCTCCGCATGCAAAGCGACTCCTCCCAAAAAAAATGAAAATATTTGCTCCCTCTGCCGGCTGCCCAGCATCAGTTTGATTAATGGCCAAGGTGATGGGTCACTAGGTTAGTGACTTCCTCGTTTGTTAATCAAATTTGTACTTCACACCGTGAAGCCGCAGCGCTTGCATTTTAATCCTAATGGCAGCCAGATCGAATCGGGGATAATTTTCCACACATTGCAGGATAGCAACGTCGGGACGTCATAGATTTCCCTTCCAATTGTATTTAATGTTTAATATTTAATTCCTTTCCACTCGAAATCAATAACAGCACATGCGCACATTACTTTTAATACAAAAGCACGCAGCCGATATTTACGATCGAATTAAATTGTTGCTTTTTTCCACGCAAAGAATGTGCATTGGCAGAGCGGCGCGCAAATCTACGTTATAACATGCGTGAATAATATTTATAAATCAGAACGCGCACACACATCAGAGGGCCGTGTAATTGGCTTTCAAACACTAACTTCATAATTACTCCCAGCGCCGGGGCACCGCAGGCAGCGCAGCGCACCATCTTCCCAAGAGTCACAAGACTTACGGCAGCATGACTGGCATACATATCATAATATCACACGTCATGCGGCATTTGCAACTGGAGTGATTTTATTTTTATCATTTCAGCCATTAAATTGATACAAAACTAACAGTCTGCGGGCATCGTGGTGATCTTTAGGATGCTTAAAAATACAATCCCGAGAATGAAGAAATTAAATTGTATTGGCGTTTTTTTACTGTGGACTGGAGGAAAACACGAACGTGCTCGGTGCTTCGATTTGAGGAGGAACCGAGGAAGGAAAATTATAAATTATAAAATCGAATTATCGCGTGGAGTAATAATTTCCGTAACACGCAACGTTTTATATTAAACCTTCTTTTTATAGCACTTCTTTTGCTTTTCAAATCATTCTAGAGTTTTAGACTAATAACTTCAATGCGAATTCATTGTTTTGTATAATAATCAATGAATGCGCAGACAAAAAAGTGGGTTAATAAAATGTTGTTGCATTTTTTGAATTCGGCAAGGATTATTAATGTCAATCCACAATCCAGAATCCATGTTTACATGTTTGTTATTTTTTTTAGCACTTTTTGCGGTTACAAGAAAAATTGCGTTAAAGTTTTCAATCTGATTTTTCAAATGCAGCTAAATTGATTCAAATTTTGACTGTATATCAAGTAATTGATTAGAAACATGTTGAGTTTTCACAGATTCGGTTC
>JARJDQ010027937.1:0-14623 GCA_030264215.1 Geostiba sp. GC000077
CCGGGGACAACCAAAATAAAAAACCATGGTACCGCCGGGGGGGGGGGGGGCGGGGGGGGGGGGGGGCCCGCGCGCCCGCCCCCCCCCCCCCCCCCCCCCCCCCCCCCCCCCCAACCCATGGAGCCGGAGCGCGCCACGACCGCAGCGCGGCACTCATGGTGTGTAGTAAATTGTTCGGAGTCAGGTCGCATTAGTGTGCCTTAGAGCGGGTCAACCCCGAAATACATCAAATCTTAATTAGCGCACTGTGTTCGCCGCCATCCGCAAATTCAGGTCGCGCACGAGTTTTACACAATCTTCGCCCTGCTCCGTGCGGCGCCAACCTTCGGAGGTAATGAGGACATGACTTCCATGCTTCCTTCCTTTTCTGCGCCTTCATCGCAATGCGCTGCGCGTGCAAGCGCGGTTTACAGGTGTTTGCTGTATTATTTTTGCCAAACTGAAAGAAGAAACACTATCAATACCGCCTGCTGTGGAGTGTACAGATGTTTGCAAAAAAGGGTTTTCACTTTAAGTATGTTTGACTCGTGCTTTTCGTCTGCTTCAATTTATTTATTTTTCCTGTACAAGGACTTCTTTCGCCAAACATAATTTGTATCCGCTGCCAACTCGCGGCACGCGGGCGTTTTAAATATCCCACCGTCGAAATCGAAACTTTTGCCCTCGCACCGTGCAACCTCGGTGTGTGCACTTTATACATCGTTTTTGTTACCCGACGTAACAATCAAATAGCAACTACAGCGGATGCCGGCGGATTGTTGAAAACAAACGGAGCGTGGGGCGTTTTCTCGTATTCGCGCTGTGTTTTTTCATCGCGCAAACAAAAAGCCGCTCCGGCAGCGGGCCCGAAAACTCGTCGGAAAGAAAAACTGATTTCGACCGGGCGCGCGCACCAAATTTTGATATAAATACAAACGAAAAAGTTAAATAACGAAAAAAAGGGCCGCCCGGCCGACACACACGCACGGTCGGCCTGCCCTGAGCATTTAATTGAAAGTCCAAAAACGAAATAAAAACTTATTCGATTTAAAACAATTTAGTTCGTGTGCGTTTGTGCGGCGGGCGCTTGCGGGCGTGGGGGCAACACAACAACGCGGAAATTCACAACAATTTCGCGTTCATTAAGTGGGATAACTACGTGCCAAACGGCCTTCGGGCATGCGAACTTTACAACTTATGATCCGAACTAACCACTTCAAGGTGAATGCGCCGCATTAAATTGAAAACAGCCGTTTGTTTGTTTTGTCGTCATCCCCTTGCCCTACCTCCTGAATACCCGCGCCGAAGACTTTAATATTAGTTTTCGCCGTTTTGCCGCTTTTTGCTGTGCGCGGATGTTTTCTTTGTCGGCGCGCTCATAAATTAGCCGCGCGCATTGTGCTACACTCGAACGAATTTACGCGATTAGGAGTGTCCATTGTCTCTGTCTCGGCGGCGGCGGAAATAAATACGTACGTGCTCGCGGGCTCGGCGCATGTGGGGTTTTCCGCGCTTTCATGCAAATTCCGCACGGGGTTACAATTTCGTTCCGAGCGCACGGCCACTATTACCGCGGTGTAGTGGCAAGCGCATCCTCCCCGCCCCCCACCCACCACAGTCCTGTGCGACTCTGCGATCGTGCACGTGCCACGTAGATTTTAATATCCTCCGTGTTCGGTATTACAAAAAGCGGGCGGTGTACACCCCGCGCTGACCTAGAAAATCTCCGGCACGCCGCTCCGCCGCCATCAGCTATACCCGCAGGAGCACGGCGCTAAACGCCCACCGTTTATAACCCATTAAAATCGCCTGCATGGAAAAACGAGAAGTTTAATATACTGCAGGCCGGCGCACGGATGCTAAGCGTCTCCCAGGACGGCCGCCGCACGGAAATCTAGAAAGAAGTTGCCAAACGAACGGCTCCGGCGCGGTCTTGTATCTTTACCTCCTAATGTCACCCTCGAGATATGAGGCATTTAACTTGCGTCGTCGTGGAAATAAAATAAGGGAAAAAAACGTTAAGTTGGCTGTACGTAAAGCACGGCCGAAATTTAGTGTTTTTTGTCTACTACTATACTTTATTTGCGCCATGTGGAGGAATATTCATTTTCCCTATATAACCCTATAAACATCACGGTATTACACAGAGATAAATTGATTAAGTTATGATTATGACTGTAAATTATTAATTTATAACAAAGTTTGATTAATTCAACAATTTCATAAATCAATGACTTGTATCACAATCACTCTTATTTGCCTAATATTCGGAGGTTAGTCAGGTTCGTGACGTTAAGCTCAATACCATTGCAGGTTGAATTTGCGTATACTCGTGTGTAGAAAGCCATAATGGTGCTGATTAATACATATACAAGTCGATGATGCTGTTTGATTGAATACTAGTAGACAATCTAATCAAATGTACCACCATGCGACTTGTGTATTGACCCATGCTGGTTCAATGGTGCTTCACACTTGGTATGCAGAGATGTTTCACTATAGTTAATCAACCTATATAGCTAATCAACCTTTGAATTTCCAATTTCATAGTGTGTCCTTAAACACACAATACACTATCATTGCAAAAGGTTTATTGGTAAGTCAAAAATCACTTTAAACAGAACTGCATACCAGCGGTAGCAATAGTCCAGTCATATTTTTGCCATTTTTTCATACTTTGGCATCTATAACTCTGTACATTTAATAACGCAAAATAAAGGGTACCCTTTCCGTCCCCGTCACCCATATATCTGCATTGCCCTTACCTTTGAGATAATATTTTTTTTAACAAAAAACACAAAAGACCTACGGCAAACGCACCGGCGCAAATTTCGATTCAGCGTTTCTGCGGGGCAAATGTACTTTTTACAATTTCGCATTTTTCATTTCCCATTTCTCATCTGAGCATTCAAATATTATGATATCACTAACAAACCACCATGGCGGTAGATGCGGTCACGATATGTATGTGCCGGCCGTTTTCGCCGCCTTTTTTTTTGCCTCGCCCCCCGCGTATTTGTCGCGGCGTAATTAAAGGGCCTTTAAAAGCCGGCCGGCTGAAATAAAACGTTCCGCGCGCGGCGCGCACTTATCCAAAGCATAATCAACATTTATGAAATCGTAATTCAGACTTAAAATGTCGCGCAATTAAAGACACATTTAACGCGCGCCTGTGGTACGCCAGGAATCAGATAATGAAAATCTCGTGTGAAAATTATCCAACGAATGTCCCGTAGTCCCGTAGTGCCACAGCAAAAATACGAAATTTATTTGAAACGAATCGCGACACGTGGCAAACGTGTATATGCAAAATAGCGCGCAAGCAGCGACCCGGGAGGCAAGAGGGTCAAATATGAAAGTTCTTTAGTTGCCATAAAGCACATTGTTTGAAGTTTAATCTGCGATTACATTGAGTCAACGACTACATCGCGAAATATCGATTATGCAAAGTGCTTCGGCGTAAAGTTCCGGCGCGCCGGCGTTACTTTTTTCTTGCGCGCCGCGCGTCGGCGGCGTCTGCCGCCGGAGTGGCGGAACGACAGTTTGTGGGTTTTTCGTTATTTTGTGCGCGCAAGTTGCTGATTAACATATACAAGCGGCGATACAGAGTGCAACTATTACCAACTCCGCTGGCGCCTCCACCAAGAGCGCCTCCACCATGAAAATCGCCGGCGCGTTTTCATAACGAGTAAACACGATTCCGCTTAATGAGAGTTAATATTAATACGGCGCGTAATTAAAAACGATAGTAAAGGGGCGCGGCGATGGGGGCGGGGGCGGCGGCGGCAGTGTTTGTTGGTTTGTTTGTTTACTGCCTCGCCTTTCCTTCAGTATAGATAACAGCGCATTTAATTTACATGTGTATTACCGGCAGCAGGGGACAAGGAAGGGTGGGGGGGCGGTGGGGGCGGCGATGAATGGTTTGTCATTTATCATTTTCTTTTACGTGGTGCCGCGTTGAAATTAATGCGAATTCTATCGATTGACGTATCGACTTAGAAACTAGCCCGGCGCGCATTTTCCGCATTTTCTGGCGCCCCCCGACGAAAGTAACGTGGATTTCCCACGATAGATAGCTAGATAACGCGGCGGACTTAATTCACTTTGCGCGCGCGGGAATTCAATGGCGCCGCCATACGATTAGAAGTGAAAGCCTACCCGAATTATGAGCGCTCGGAAATTATTGGCGTAAGAAGCGTGGGGCCGGCGTTCATAAATTTAGATAACGTCGCCGCCGCCAAGGGAACAAGCGCGCGGGGTCTGCCGCCGCCGCCGTCGCCACCGCCACCGGTCAGTGGGGGTGATATACCTGTGCCGAGGGGCGGCACAATCGCAAGTGCAGTGCGTGGTGCACGCGCCGAAGACGGGAAACGCGAAACTACCTGTTAAAACAGCATAGGTGGGAGGTACTGGGGTGCGATCAATTCGTGCGGCTCAGCGCCGGCAAAAAGTGGGCCGCCATAACTTATCATTAATATCAAGCGAATGCTGAATAATGTACCCCCATGCATTCAATCGATATATTTTATATTCCCCGTTTGGGCGAGCGCCGAACGCGCCGGCCATAAAACACCGCCGTGGGACCGCGCCACCCCCTCTCGGATGACACCCTAACCGCCATCAGGGGGGAGAAGGCGACAGCCAGCAACAGGAGCCGCAGCCAGCCGGAATTGAAATTGCAGACCGGCACATATTTTCGACCAGCAGCAGCTTTCGGCCATCCTTCGCGAAAGATATCTGCGCCCGTTCGATGTGTTGCCGTGTTTGGGGGTACGGGGGTGCATATGTGTGCCAGCGTTGCGGGATTTTTACAATCAAAATTTACGCTCCGAGCTACATCCCGCCCGCATGTGCACACGCTGCGATTCCGCGCGCGTCAACGAGGGAAGAATGAACAAGCGAAATAAATATTAAATATGTGTCCGCATGCGGCGAAGAGCAAAAACGCAGCGGCAACAAAGAAACAAGCACGTCTCGCCGGACGCGACAGAGCCACGGCTACAAATTTAAAATTTATTACGCCGAGTTTGCCGACCCGCCAAGCGCAGCGCCACCGCCCCCCGCTTTTTCCCCCAACCTGCACGCCCCGCAGTCGCAACACTTTTTTCCAACCGCTCGCCGAGCCTCATAATTCCATAAAATATTATTTCATGATTGCATTAAGTGGATAAAGTTGAAAACGCATAAACCGGCGCCGCGTGTGTGCCCCTTTGCCCCCCGGTTGCTCATGGGCCGTGTCGGCGAGCAGATGGTCGTAAAAGCGTTGTTCGAATTCAAGCGCGCGTTCGATTTTTACAACAACGTTGCCCACCGCCCGGCCGTTACCAGTTTCCAGTTTCGTTGTTGCACGGCGTTGCGTTTTTCGCCGCTGCGCTTCGCAATTTTGTTTAAAGATTTATTTATCGCCCGTCGAGTTATGAGTCTCCGGCGTACTGAGCGTTCGATCGGGGGCAACTAAACACAGCGCATAACAGCACAGCCACCCCCACACCGCGCACTCACACATGACAGCGGAACGAGACGCGCGTCGCTATGAAATTCAATATGCGCCAGCGCCAGCCACTTTTCCCTCTCGCACTTTTGTTCCGCCGCCGTCAAGACGCGTCCATGGCCCCAACCACCCACGTAATATAATACCGTCGATCGCCTGCTTAAGGATACGCCGCCGCCGACTCGCGTGCCGCGCACTTCATTTTCCTCTCGCGGCGTACGCAGACACTCGTATTTCTATTATGCAGTCCATCGCACCAGCGTGCATATCGAATATATCAATTCTTTCGAGACGCATTCGCTCATACGTGCCATTATTGATTTCCCCATTGATATGTGCTGCAGGAGCTCATCGACATCTCCGTTACAATATTACAATATTAGCTCATATTTATTGCTCCAGGCGGTTATTTAAAGCACGTTCTTTGACTCGCGAGTAAATAACAAAATTCTTCAGGTAGTATTTTCATACTTTCATATTTTAAGATAGTGTAAAAACTAGCAGAAGTTTGTAAATTTGAAAAAGTTCACAAGCATCGCACAAATGGTGAGGAGATCTAAATAAAAATATATTGAAAAATACCTTAGAAAACGTTTGAACGTCCTGTGTCCTGTGTCCTGTGTGAACGTCCTGTGTGGCATTAATTAGCAAAAAAAGAAAGAAATCATAAAATCGGGATATCTCTAGAATTTCTGGACGAATAGCTTCCAGAATCTAACTGGATCTTTTTACTACACTATAGTCACAGCCTCACCAAAAATTAGACATAAAGGTTGATAGAGAAAATACTGGTAGACTTTATCTTCAAAGGAACCGTCAATTTGTTGTGCCAATTGTTTCCTTGCATTCATTCCGTTGCACATCAAGTTCATTTGTTTCGTTGAATGGTTGGCATCGTTACCATGTGCAAATAGGAGAACGATATTCACATCAATAGGTTATAGCAACGCCAGCGTCCGTCACTGGACGCAATTATACTCATTCCTGCGCGTGGATACCTTTTGCAGTTGTAGCCCGTGTCAGCTTCAGTAGTGATAGGCGCCGCGCCGCGCGTGATGAAGCATAATCCAGGCCACTCAACCGCCGCGCGCCGCCCCACGGATTCGTGATTGACGCGCGCTGCGCCACCGATAAGGAGCCGGCGGCCTGGCGACCCTGGCGTATCGCTGATTAACGCACCGCCGCGAGCGCCCCCGCCCGCTAATTAGGCATTGTTGCCAATTCCGCGTTTGACAACATATTAGGACTTTTCATTAGCCTCTATCAGCGATTGAAATTAAATATAACGCGGCCGACAGCTCATCAATTGCGCTGCGCCCCAAACCTCGTCCGGTCCGAATTTCATCAAGTATATTTATTTCGTTTGGATGGACCCGGCGCCCATTCCATTTGATGTGTTCATCTGCTCTGCGCACAGATTAATATACATTAAATCTCGGCGGCGGCGCTCTGGGTTTTTATTTATCGCGGTGGAGTTTACCTTTTACGCTCCGTAAAAACTAGGCACGCAACTTTTCCGTTGGTTGCGCTTAGCGTACCATGTGCTTAAATTTTCATTTTTTTCACCGCCGCCGCCGGGCCCCCGACAGCTTCGTCCCTTTTTTGTAAATCACAAATTGGAATTAAAATTACTCCTAGCTGGGGGGATTTTAAACATTCCTTTTTGGTCTTTGCACCCAAACCGCTGGGCGCGTTTTTTTTTCCCGGGCGGTCATGTTACAATTTCGCATCGTGGGAGGCGGCTGCGCAGCATACATATGCATGTAATCGACTGGAGCGGGCCTGCCATGGTGAAACCAATTTTTTTTGCGCCGCCTCTCCGGCCGTATGCGCGAACACGCTCCGCATGAATAGACAACGAGCGGGCGGCGGCGCACAACTTTTTAAAAGTCGCCTATCGAGAGATGTGCGGCGCGATATGAAATCCTGCGCGGCCGAGCTTTATATGAAAATATTTCCCAATGCATGCGATGTTATATCGGAAACTCGTCGCACTTCAAAAAGGCGGCGGCAAGCGGAAGCATTTACGTAGCCGAACAAACTTTTCGCGAGTGTATCGCGGAGGCAAAAGTTCCTCTTTTTACAGATGCGAGCGGGAGGGGGGGGCGGGCGGCCTCCGATTTCTATTATTTCTCCGGTTCTCCCCCATCTAGTTGCGTCTTTTGTTCGGCGTAGGAGACGACGGCGGCTCGCAGAACAGAAGTTTCGCATTGCCGAAAATTGCTCTAATTTTTTGATAACTCCGAACGTCCTGTTTGACGGCGTGTGCAATTTGCATCGTTTGCCTGTGCACTTTCTGAATGCGCGGAGAGGGAGCGGCAGTGCTCAAAGCTGCCGGCTCGGTTGCCGGAAGAGTTGAGGAAAATCAAGTTAAGCGTTCTTTTTTGTATCAAAGGTCCGAAGCGCGCGTGCATGCCATGGGAAAATAATTTTCGATTTTTACTCCTACAGCCGATCGACACGTCTCTGCCACCGCCCGCCCTGCCACCGGAGCAGGGTAGCGAGGGGGCGAGGTAGGCGGCGGCAAACATGCCCTATTTATGGCGACGACCTTTCGACTCGCCGATTGCGCGCGTATTATTTAGTGGCCAAGAATGTGTGTTCGCCTTCCTCGTCCCACAAACCCTCCACCCCCAACCGCCGCCAGCGATGTCTTCTAACAAATTTGTTTGCTTTATTGTTATAGGCAGCTCAAAGGCACCGAGATCGATACGTGCGCCCGCCGGCGTGCTGCTGCAGCACGTGATCATCTGCACATTCATGTGGCGATTTCCGGCCGCCATCGTCGGCTAGGTGAGTGCGCGCCAACCTCCTCTCCCTTCCCACGCGCTTCGTTTCAATCGCTATTATGCAAATCCATCGCGTCTACCATCGACACGTACGGCGGCGGCGGCCGCGATATCGAAATACACTCTCTTTGATTGAAACCGGAAAAATCATTAATAATTCACCGCTTCCATTTTCATGCGGCACACAACGACCAAGCGGCGGCGGCGGCCGCCGCCACCCTCGAAGAAATCAAAACAAATACGCGCGCACCCGCATTCAAACAAAACGAAGACAAAAAAAAATCAAAACCTCACAAAAGGTGTGCGATCGGCGTCAAATATTAATTATCAGCCGTGGAGGAGGTGGAGGGTGAGCGAGTGCATACTCGCCCGGTATGGGATGGGGGGCGGCAGTGGCGATGGGCCGCGCAACGTGTGTTCATTAAACTTTCAGCGGCGGCGTCGAGGCACGCGAACCGAAACATACAAAGTCGCTTCGCGCGCAAAACGGGAAAATATCGCGGACGGGGGCTCCACATCGATCGCGCAAAAATATTAATTAATAATTACCGGCGCTGCGCCGCGATGATTACCAAACCGACGAGCACTCACCCGCTGACGTTTCATTGAGGGCGGCGGCGCGCGCGTCCATCAGAGCGCACGCAAATATTAAACAAACTTCAATCATAATTAAGCTCATTTTCACGTCGCCGGCGAGCAATTAAACCTGTCGCGGTGCGTCGCGTAATCGAAATGCAATGATTAATTAATGTGCTGCACTTCCGGAACTTTCACTACTTCCACTACTTCCTATACTATATAGACGCTGAAAGTATGATCAATGTGAAGTAGGTAGTGGTGTGGCGCTTTTTATCCGTACAATGGTGGAGGTGCCGGATATTGTTTGTGTTACAGCGCAGCGCAAATGTCGACCTGAATTAATCTTAACACAAAACGCTTAGTTACAATTATGTGCGCGCACAGTGCGTGCACAATGCGTCGGATTTACGCCGAATTATAATGAATAAACAAACACCAGCTAATTCCCAAAATTCAATTTTGTCCATCGCCTCTGTGCCGAACAAAAGTGGCCGGTAATGTTATGCCGGAAATTTCGATTGTTTAGCAAACCACCGAAAATGGGAAACATGTATTAAATCAAAAGCATTGCATGAAATAAACTAAAATTTGATAGGGAGAGTGAGACTATCATAACTTTGATGCACACTACACACAAGTTATTTTTTTCTCCACGATAAAAAGGCAGAGCTGCCACTCCAGTCGGGAATATGCAAAATTCAACATGCATCGACATTGCGGAGATATCGATGTTGCAATTTTTAGCTGTATGCAGTCAGGAATTTGTCAATTTCCGACATGGCAACATGGCATGCGCGCAGAACTTGCAGTCAATATTACGCCGTGGTATTTTTGGCACATTAAAAATAGCGGCGAGACTATTTGCGTGCATTGCCCGCAATGCCAAATGCGATAGGATAGGTAACATGGACACTTTGAAGCTCGGCCTGCCATTCGGACTGATTCTCCGCGCGTCCGAGTGTCACGTTGTATGGAGGCCCCCCAACACGAGACGATGATTAAAGCCGCCCGCGCCGATCGGCAACAATGGCCGGTGCGCATCAAACCTGCATTAACAATCTCGACGTGGCGGCGATAATGTTTTTGCGAAAATTAGAATTTCAAATTAGCACTCATTATCAGCCAAACATGCGCCACTCTCATCGCGACCCCCCAATCCACCCCCACGCTCATTCCGCCGTTGTATTCGGCACATCTAAAATTCATGCGACACTCAAATAGTTATTAAAGTTACAAAGGCCCGTTGTAATTAATGTGATAATTATTTGCACATGTTATAACACGCATTGTCCCCATGATTAACACATCTGGCTAATTACAGGGCGAGGCCGCGCGCACCAATACTATTGAATGGCTCTTGCCGCCGCGCCGCCGACGCTAACAACGCGTGGGGCTTGCGCGTGTAATGAGTCTTTTCAGTCTCCGTGCTCCAGTTGGCAGTCTTGGGGCTTGAATAGCTGCGCGGCAGCGCCGACAGTTGATGGTCTTCTGTTTTCGATTACCACCGCCCGCCGCCTCCGCCACCCCCGGCCGTCCAAAAATACGCGCTAAATCAAACGCGCGTTGTCGCGCGATTTTTCCGAATTTATCGTTTTGGCGCATATTTATTTTTAACTGCGTTATTTCCGACGCGTGGCGGCACGCCAGCCGCCACCCGCGTAATATGCAGGCAATTTCATCGCGCGCGCGTGCGGCGGAGGTGGGGATCAGTTTTATTTCGCGCTTGGAAATTGCCGCGTATGAATTCGATTCGCGGGCGGTAATTGGCTTGATTTACCTACCCAGACTCTGCCGTCCCACCGCTTTACAATACCACAAGCCCCCACAGCACGCCGGATTTCAGCGCGGCTCCGGCTGTAATTATGCTTATCAAGTGCGCATGCATAAATGCACTTCGGGTTTAATTAGATGTTTTAATTAGCCAGCGAGCTGTACACAATTCACAGCGGTCTTCGCGCGCGCTCGCGCCCCAGCCCTCTCAAGATTGTCACAACATTTCGGATTTGCATCAATTTGCATCGCGCTCCATGTTATTGTTTGTATATAGTTTTCACCCCGGTAAGCCCAAACGCAATTAGTTTCGCGAACGTACGGGGCGTATAGAGTATAATACTGTAAACATAATGATGGCGAAATGATACATTCCCCGGCGCCTCCACCAGCGCGCGCGCGTAAACCAGAAAGATGCCTTCGATATAAATATTTTATGCGGTTATCATCATGATGGGCAAATTGATAATTTTTTATGTGCGTCGCCGGCGACAGTGTTTCGGCCGCGCTCCGGGCCCCCATTTCCGGTGGCGCGCAGCGAAAATGTTGTACGCGGTTGTAGACGCCGAGTTTACGACTTATTTCCGCCGGAATTTCGATAGAATTGCGTCGTAAATTGATCGCGACGTCGCGGTTTTATTGCGAACGATTCGGTTTCAATTAAAGCGGGAAAGCGGGCGCGGGCGCGGATCTGATGCCTATTCTCTGCGGCGAAAAAGTGCCCGCCAGATCGTTTGGCTCGGTGTGTGCGCGAATTTGTTTGGCGGGCGGCGCGTCATTTTTCAATCATGAAGTGACGGGTAAACGACGCTTCCGCTGCCTCCCATCATCATTGGGGCGTAAAAATATTTTTATTATGTGGATTGCGCGCCACCATCCTCTTCGTTTTATTGGAAGTTACCGATCGTGCGGCATTTTAAGCGGCACACCAGACAAACTATAAAATTATACGAAACAATTTGTCACTTAACTTTTAAACGCGCATGTAATTTTTATGCGCGCCGCTCGGATGCGATTTTACTGCCTTCCGGAGCTCGGGCGGCTCGCTCACAAGCGCATTGATAACAAATATGAATTGTGCGTATATACCAGCGTATATACGCTTCGCTCGCACTGGTCCGCTGCATTTTTACTATTGACAGTTAAAAATTTATTTTATCCGGATCAGTGGGATCGTGGGATGCTATACATATAAATTGGGATGCCCCTGGTGCCCTGGTCGACGTAATGTTTTCGTAGGGAGTTTTTACTCGGACCTTTTTTTGTCCCAGCGGTGGCTGCGGGCCGCCTTCTCAAGACGTTATTTGTATAAGGATTTTTTTTTATTATCACAAGGCGAATCGTGTTAAGCCGAAAAGTCTTTCGCGCGCGCTTTTTTTTGTGCCCAACTTTGTCTCCCGACCCGCGTTTCTGGACGTCCGTCGCACGCTTGGAGGTGCTGAATCAATATTTGTCGACTGGATTGGCTAAATTAAAAAGCAAAGCTCTCAGCTTTTGGGGCGATTTGCGCATATTGTACATCGTGCACTCACGCGGCGACGGCGACGGCGGCGGCGGCGGCGGCGGTGGCGACGGTTTAATATTGTCGGCCGCATTAGGGGATAAGCCAATCAGCAATGTAATCTACGCCGTCTGCAGTGACGCAACAATGCCGCGCCGCGCCGCGCCGCGTCTTGACGCGAATTGATTTTGATTAATTCACATCAGTGGCAATCCTGCACCTGATAAATCTGCACGCTGCACGTGCCGCCGCCACCCACATTGCGCTAATGTATGCTGAGCGTTGTGTGCGTGAAACCCAACCGTCATGTGCCATCGCTGTGCTACAAGATAACAACACGACCGGAACACGTACGGCGTATTACGTGGGACACATGCACCCCCGACTTCACCTACATAATAAAGTGGTGTGTGGCGGCGAGCATACCGCGCGTTCGCGTTTTCGCTCTTAATTAAGCGCGCCGGGCGCGAGAGAGCAAAAGAGCAGCCGTATCGAGATGGCGCGCCGCGAAGTGACCCTGACTGATATCTGGACCTTTTAACCAGATTACTCGGGTCGGCGGCGGTGGCAATCTCGTCGTGGAAATCTGCGCGTCGCCGAACGCCAAATGTATGCATAGGATGGCTGTTTGCAAAGCGGTTTACGGCACAGCGGCACTTTCTGCTCCGGCGGACACAAAAACCCATCCGACTGAATAACGGTGATTATAAGCGCGCTTTTTCCCCCGACTCTCCCAAGTTGATCGAATTTCATCTCCATCACACTGTAGCGCCTGGTGCCTCGCAAGTCTGATGGCGCGATGGTGCTAATCGAAGCCACTGGTGTCACTTCCCTCTGACACATTGTATGCGAGTCGGGGGCATGCACATATATTTGCAAATCCGGCATGTAAATACGCAAACACACTCGAATTCCGGGGGGCATGACGAACGGGACGCGGGACACGGGACACGCACCATCGCGCGGGGGGAGGTGGCCGGCGGCGGCGGTGGCATCGGCTACGCGTTAAGTCGTTAAATATACAAAAGCAAGTGTGTAACTAAAGCGGCGAGTGTCGCACACACCACGCCGCCGAATAATAATTGTTATGAACATACGCCGTCCTCGCGCCCGGCCATCGGGTGAGGGGAGGGGGGATGGCTTGTTTAACACTGACCGAAAACACATGCGCATAAATCATGTTTGCGAATCAGTGAGCAGTGAAATGATGATACAGCGCAAAACATCATTGTTATACATAATACTCGTAATAATAATAATAACAAAGTGAAATATTTGTTGCAGATACGCGCGGACAGCGCCAGGGCCATGCGGGAGGCAGACGCACGCCCGCCAAGGACGGACGGGGACGGCGGGATTGTTTACGCGCCTGCATTTTGCAGCGCGCATTTCGGCAGCAGCATTTCACGCCACGTTTGGCATTGGCATTGCAAACCCGCCCCCCTTAACGCTACACTCGATTTTTCCACATCGCAAGTGCGCTGTTTTCTCGGTTTTGACGTGGTTGTTTTTTTTTTGCCCCTCCCCCAGCGATTAGCGAAAATGGTACACCTATACATGCTGATTGAATGCATGCATGTGTGTGAATGTCTCCTGTGCGGCGCAGCGAAATTCGAGCCAGATGGGCAGGGCTGATCATGCAGCGGATGCGAAGGCGGCGGCTATGGATTAGCGCGGATTATGAGTGATTGAAGCATATAGGATACGTTTCGCTTACAATCCGACAGGCAATAATCACGAATAGCCGTTTTCATTCACTCGCCGCGCCGTCGCTTCTCGAAACCAATGAAACATGAGCCATGTTCACTCGAATTTTCACAACACGAACACAACACAAATCAACCAAATATATGAATACCCTAGGGTGCAGGATATAAGCAAAAAATTGGTGTTTGGTCGGACTAATTTCCCACAAAGATGTGAATTGCAATTTTTTGTTCGTTGATAGTAGCTTTTTGATATACTAAAAGTTTTGAAAAATCTAAGCATGCACAATGCGGTTTTTTTTTTCTTGCACAAAATTTCAAATGGAGAAACATTCGTTTTCTGGCGCCTCCACAAACATTTTCATTTTACGTACGGGTTTTTGATTTTAAAATTATATCTATCATAATATAAAGTTTAATCTTTATCGGACGGAAACACTGGATTTGCCGAGATAGATAAAATGTATGTACAAGATGGTTCATTTAAAGCCGCATCGACTTTAGTTTGACCTTAGTGTTCAAGATATTGCTTCTTGTAGGATTTTCAATCAACAAGGCGATTATTTTTACTCAACTCCCAATAACTCAAAAAATGAGAACTACCACAATTTTGAAATTAACATCATTGGGAAGAGTGTGAATTATCCTTTAATTTGATATATTTCACAGTGGATGTAAGAAGTTACAACAATCAAATACATACCGCTCATTGGCAAGAAGAACAAAAAAACATTTTTCAAAAATAATTTGGCAATTTTCAATGAGCAATAACTCATAAACTTACCTAATTGTGCAATAAAATTTCATC
>JARJDQ010027939.1:0-10204 GCA_030264215.1 Geostiba sp. GC000077
GGAAGAAAGGGTTTTGAATCCCTTGGCTGTCTGCTGCCCTCCCTTCGGTCGGGCAGCAATCAGCCGGCGGGATTCAAAACCCCCCTTTCTTCCCTAGGTGTACTAAATACTATTTTTAACAGCTGATATCTTGGAATCACCAATCACAGTGAAGCATATAGTCATAGTGCAATTGTTTGAGCATCTCGTCTGTAGATGGCTTATAATTTGATAAGAATAATCCGCTAAATTCTTTATTTTAACTTTTTAACCAACAAAATTCAAAAATTAAAATGAAAAGGTAAAAGAAAGAAACCCTTTTCCCTGTGAATGAATAGCCAGCCCTTTTCTAGTCGGATTCTGGATTTCGGATTGTGAGATTCCGGTTTATGCGATTTTAATCCACCCGACATCGCACGCCACGTAATTGCATAATTCCGCAATCCGGCGGTGTCGGTCCTCATTCCAATGCAGCGCGCGGTCCAACCGATTTCAACCTCCTACCCCCACACCCTTGCATGCTCCATGTACTCCTCTACCCAGGCAGGCAGTCAGTGAACAGTACCTGTTCTCTCTTACCTTGCAAGGCCTGCGAGTTTGCGGTGACAAGCTAACAGACCTAACATGGCAGACATGGCAGACGTGTACCTTCCACCTTCGGCGCCTCCCACATCCGTATTCCTGAGCACACGGCGCAGGAAGTGCGCGCGCGTTCGAGCAGAAGGAAGCAATTACACAGGATGGAGGACAATTAGATGAGCGGAATTTACATTATGCATCCTCGAACGGGCTTTTTCGCTCCACATGGCATATGCCACAATGCCATCCGAAACCTTCTCCTCTCATAGTCATCCATTTTGATGTAATTTCCTTTATTTCCGAGAATATGCATTTGTATACTTGGCTGCCTACCTTTAAGGGGAAAGATATTAAAACAACTTTTGCTGCTGTTGTCAACGATATTGTGCTTTGTGCTTTATTTTATTTCGTTTTGACTGCCGGCGAGGTTTTCAACACTTTGCAGTTTGTATTTGTAGTAGTTTTATTCTCCTGCTGGCGTTATGTTTCTGATGTGTGTTTTTCGTGCTGTCATGTCGTGCACGCGTTGCACACGTAATGGAAACGTGTCCATGGCATGTTTGCATCCTACAGTTACGTTTTTCACTTTTCACACATTTTCACACATCACATACAGCTCCACTGCTCGCAGTGGTAACTTTATGCACATGCACATGCATAATGTGTTGCACTATGCAATATACTTAGGTTTAGGTGTGGCAAATGGCTTGGCAAGAAAAATCGTTAACGCAATCACGATGCGTGCACTTTTGCGCGCAAGTCCCTCTTAATTAACGCCACGACGGCATAAATCATGCGACATTAATGCCCCTCGCATGTAGTAGCGCGATCTGTGCGCCACCTTATGATGGATTAAAGAATCGCATGCGTGTCTCCGTTCGTGATGCTTCGTGCCAGTTCGTGCACAGCGAACAGGCGCCGATTAATACTCGTTACTCGTTATTTCACGTGTTGTATTGCACAAACAATGGAGCTTTCTTCATCCCAGACCACGAATGGCATCGCATCATATCATCCTTTGTGCTTTTGGCGCTATTCGTGTTCATTCGAGCGTGCATTATCCAGACTATCTCCTCATTTCACCCGAATGCATACAAAGTAAGGCACAACGCAGCAAAAACGCAGCGGATAATGAAGCTTGCAGAAGAGGCAGATCAGCAAGTGTTGAGTGTAAATTCAACTTTATTGGCGGCAATTTACCCCTGCCAGCGCGATATTATACCTATCTATATTGTTTAGCATGTGAGAAAAATGAGCGCAATTTTTGTCTGCAGGAGGGGAAACGACGGGTAGGCGTAGGCGTAATGAAGTGTGAACGTAAATTTCCTTTCGTTCTCCTGTTCTCTCCAGCGATACCACCGTTTTTTATCGGCGTGCAAAATGCGTAAAAATGAATATAAATGGCGATAATGCAACGACACACATTTTTGATCATTTGTGATGACTTACCTGCGCCATCTATGCGCCTAAAGCAGCAATAAATGAACGAACGTCAAATGCTGAAATGTTTTGTTACTAAAAAGGTGCAACAGCTATAAAAATAAATCTTGTAGCCTCTGGCAGTCGGGCTTGTTGTTAACTTATGTAAGAAATAGTCGTGTCTTCAGCGTCCCCGTAAATGCTGTAAATGTTCAATACTTATGGCGATTGCGATTGGTAGTTTTTGGGGCGGCGTAAATTTGCCGTGCGGCCGACTTTTACGATTGTCTGACACGTAATGCGGATTTGCGGACTGCGGCAATCGAAGGCGAGCGATGCGTCTTCTTTGAACTTGTTCGCATTGTGCCATTGTTCCCACCCCCTCGCACCCCCAAAACATTTGCCATTTACATTTGCCTTGCATGGTTTCGCATTTTCGCGTTTAATGCGACCACCATTTTGTAATTAGAGTGAAGGACTGAAGCCAGAATGGAAGCGTTTTTAGGCAGGCGTTTAATGAACAATATAGAACACTGAAGACAAAAGAAGGTAGAAGCGTGGGTGATGTAGGTGATTGCGTTAATTCATTAATTGACGTTTTATATCGTTTTATATAAATCCTCATTTGGCTTGAATGCTTTTTACGTGCAACGACGCAACGAAACGACGAGAAGCAAAAGGCAACGTCGCCTTTACCAAAGAGCTTCTAATAACCTGAAAAAGCCTCAAAAAAACAGGGGGAAAACGTTTTTGAACAATGGGATTAACACAGGAAATACAGAGTCAATAAGGTCAAGATCCGACATATTACGCGAGTTGTAGTAGAACGTCATGGGGTTTTAATTTTTTATTTATTTTAGAAGTGGAAGGTTGTATTATTTATAGTAACTAGTACACTATTAATATTAGAGCACTAAAAATGTAGGCATACTAACGTCTTACCAGATGCCATCTTTGAAGACCTCGATGATGGACGAGCCGTGCACGAGCTTAATACGAGCCAACACGAGCTCACTTGTCAGATCGCTTCGGGAGTGTCGAATTAGCTCGAGATGGCTCGAGAGATTGAGGATGATCAAACACTGTTCACGTTAGTATGCTCTCCTTTAAAGAGCCTTAATTAATATTTTGTTGTTAACTTCTTAATTTCGTTAATTTCTGCCGTATTAATTATTTATTTTTTGTACTTCACACTTCTGCCATCTGTCCCCATCGTGCTGAATTATGACAAGTTAGTTGGGGAAGTTGCTGGGGATATTTTATTGACTAACCGTTCAGGTCACGTGGAGTTTGGGAATAACCGAATAAATGAAGAGACTGTAGCAAAACCGGGCGTCCTAAACGTAATCTTCAAATGTTGATATCTTAGAAAATACATTATACGTTTCAACCAATCAAAGTGTAGAAGATAGTCCAGTTCATTAAGACTATATCGTGTATGAATTGTGTGCTATAAAAAGAACATTAAACCTGTTATAGGCACAAGCGCCGTTTATTGCTTTTTTGAATTAAATGCCTCCATAACTTTGGAACGCCTTGAACAATAATTTTAATTTTAACGCTATGTTGATAATAGACACAAAAAGTCGATTAAAGTCAAAAAACTTGGAGAGTTCGAGAGCACAGAGAAAAAAGACGCGATACACGACGTTAATTTTGACAATGTGGCAAAAGCAAAAGCAGAAAACGCACGCGATTAGATAATTATTTGCGTGTGGTGTTTTTGGCAATTTCGCCAGTACTAATGACATGGCAATCAAAAGGTCAGGATAATTCGGTAATTTCCTTGCGTGTGTTGCGAAATTACCAAAAGTCTTCCCCCGAAATCTAAAAATACATGTTTTAATTTCTTGTCTCATTGTCTGGCGATTCAACATTTGAAGTGATTGGCTTGACGACTAGACGAATACCATGCACACGATCATTTTTTACAGCTGTTTGTGTATCTCGTTTCGTTCGTATTGTTGTGAGTCGTCAGGATCGTCAGGATCGTCAGGAT
The DNA here is from genome assembly GCA_030264215.1 of Geostiba sp. GC000077. NCBI lineage: Eukaryota > Metazoa > Arthropoda > Insecta > Coleoptera > Staphylinidae > Geostiba > Geostiba sp. GC000077. The sequence goes on from JARJDQ010027939.1 coordinate 3,977, forward strand.
TGATGATGCATTGGCAATGTGCCCGGCGTCTTTCATCCCCCCAAACCCCCCAAAAATGGAAAGCAGCTGCAATAAAAAAAAAGATAAAGCCGTCGGCTCGCATGAAAGTGCACAGCGGCCGCATTCGGCGCAATCGGGCGATAAAATTCGACCGGAAGTCGACTCTTCCAAACAGTTTCAACTCGCATAGAAAACGATTCGATTTGGGACTTGGCGTTGCGACCCAAACTTTGCCAAAAACTATACTACACTTGTAGCAAATTTGCTAGAGTTACATGTAACATTTGTAGATCTGACCCTCTGAGAGGCTTGCAACAAAGTGCACATTAAAAAGCCTTTTCTGGGCTATCCGAATCCGAAAAGAAACTTTAAAACGATCACGCGTTCGGAAGATATTCAGGTTTTTACGTGGAATTTCTTCGAAAAATCTGTGTTATATAGCAGCTTTGTTAGAAGTGTAAACCCGGCATAATGATGCGAAAAACGACAGTTAAAAACTGTTAAAAGTAAAACATAACCTAAAATAAACGACATGTGCAATTTTGCTCTTGTGACGAAATTAGTGTCCACATTTATAAAGAACTTGTCATGTGCGAGCGTCAGTCAGTGAGTTGGGTAACGTTGGCGACGACGACGGTCGGTGGCGGCAAGCAGCGGCAGCCAGCGGGATATCGATTAGCGTGCGAGAGGCTGACCTTACGGACCCGCCCCACGCGAGACGCGACTCTTGTGCGTTTTCCTCTCGGTCTCGTGCTGGTTGCTGGCTCGTCATCGCGATGCGTTCCACCATGCCGCCCCCATCAGCCGAAGCCCACCGCAATGTGCTTCACGTTTCGCAGAAATCGCGTTTCGCCGAATTGCCAGCTTCGCAGCGGCTTCCAAAGCTTCCAACTTTCAGCAGCATTATCATCGCGCTGGGACGCCTGGGAGGTCTGGGAGGTTATTCATCATCGTGCCATCGTGCACGCAATAATTTTAAGAAATCTTTCAATGACTTCAACCGTATTCAACGAATTTCAAATTAACTCTCAACGTAATCTTGCACGAAGCATATTTAGTTCGAATTCAGTCCAAGAGACGGCGCTGCAGGCTAAAACTGTACAGAAAACTGTCAAAAACACTCAACACATCAACACAAACAGTAGTAAATTAAAGTTGAATTTGTGTTGTGTTGTGTTAGGAAAGTGGTCTTCACAGCACATTGGACTTGAATGCGCTATTCGCTGTTGAAATGCTGAATCACCGCAGTGGTGTGTTGTTGGCTGCATACGTTCGAAAGAATTCAAAGTCAAAAGCAGGTCAAAGCAAGGTGTGTGTCATGTCATGATATACATTATGTCTGAACAGTCTGAGCGATAACTTGCAGTGGATCTGTTCAACGTTTCTACGCAGGTTCTACGGGTTCTACCGTTGACTGATTCTACGTAAAATATGTTAACGCCAGCGCGACGTCGACACACCCTGCGGGATCGGAGATCATATACATTATGAATATGTATCAGGATCAGGATGATGATATTCGCCGCCTGCCGTCGCAGTTCCGCCACGCCGGGGGAAGCAAATATTGACGCTGAAAAGTGGAATCGTTTACGGTTTACGTTTACATAGAATCAACGCCTGAACAACGCTAACCATCCTCGCACACACGAGGAAAAACGAAACTCCCCGCAATAAATCCCATGCGTCGCGTTTACAACGCGCGGTGCGTAGAACCTGGAAAGTGGAACAAACTTCCTCTTGGTTACTTATCGCTTGCTTTCCCTTTTGGTTTGGCTTTTATCTCAGTTGGGGGCCTCGGACAATTCCCACAGGCCGTAGAATTTGCATGCTTGATCACACCACAGATCGCACTTGCATCATGGTCGCCATGTTGCAATATTACAGTGTTGCCACTCCAATGGCAAGGCATAAATTTAATGATGTTGGATGTCGTGATGTGGAAATCTATGGCATATCATTATGCGCGTTATGAGCCGGATTGATGGATTCGGAAACCGGTTTCCGCACTCTCTGGAGTGGAGAGTGACGGGTGAGGATTTATTATTTCCCCTAATGCCGTGCCCTAGTGGAAATACCCCCTCTGTCAAACCAGTGGCGTAGAAACGGATTTAAAATTTTAATTTTTTTTGCATTAACTGAAAGCCAAGAAGATACCTGTTAAAATGCACCCTATTACATTCCTCACATGAAACGGATAGTGCCCTAAATGTCGTTTCAAACTTTTGGGTGACTCAATCCGCACGCCACTGTTTTAAAATGCAAAAAAGTCATCAATATGTATTCCACATAGATCTAGGTCTAGGTATATTTTTCTTTTGTGCAACGACCAACGCAAAATAAATGATTGCATAACCTTGAAATACTATATCCTATATGTATCCTATATCCAAACCCCCATCTGCCGTCCATTTTGTTGTTCTTGCGCTTTTCAGTTCATGTGTCGAAACACAATGCCACGGTGGAATTCGCGTGATAAAGCTGGCAAAGCTATAAAAATCCCCCTTTCGCGCCCCAATGCCCCAAAGAAGGCAAGATAAGTCCGTTGGCCGGTGTCAGCATCGATGTCTTTGCATTTGGACAATAGCCCCTTAGCTCCAGCGTCCTTGCAACAACCCAAACAACACAGCAGCGGGAAAATCAGATAAGCGCAACAAATGTAACTCCTAACTCCCCTGCTGTGTGAATGGTGCACAAAGTCAAAACGTAAGAAATGTGCGAGGACAAACCCTGCGTAAATATAAATATAAGCATATGGCGGGTCCGAAGGACCATTTTGCGGACCATTGAATTTTATGTCCTGGCATCCCTGCACCAAGCAAAGAACCAAGCTCTGGAAGGCTTTGCGTTACTTTAAACTCACCGAAATGCAGTGTTGATCATAAATTCACTCCCCATTACAGTTTCCTTATCCTTGCAACTGTGTTGCGGGTTGCGGCGTAATCCAATTTTCGTCGACTTTATTTGATTTATCGCATTGAGGAGCATTGTTTTCTATTAGAAAAATTAGTTTATTGCCCCGCGAACAAAATTCAATTAACCGAGTTTTTTTTCGGGGCCAAATGAAAATCTAATTTTTATCCGATTTTCATCCCCCCACAGATATTATTCTGTCTCTGTGCTTCGTTCTCTTCTTCAGTTACACTTCCGCTGTGCATTCGCTTTTTAATTCAAATCAAATTAGGACAAAAGCTGCAACTCTTGCACTGAAAGCTTTTTATTGTCTGCAGCCAAGGCTGTAACCAAAGGACGTGCAAAAAAGCATTGCGGATTGCGCAGCCGAAAGTAATTTCGCAACTCACAAAGTTTCACCAGCGTGCAAATTCATAAAAGATTTGTTCGTCAAAAAGTTTTGCCTGCGTCTCGTCGTTGTCAACTTTAAACTGTCACAAGCGCCATCTACATGCTACAAAGTGAACTAACTGCATTTGAGTTGAGAAGAAAGAAAACTTTCGTTTTGTATGTGGTTTTGCGAAAGTTATTGATGATATTGAACACAAACGGTTTTGGGGCGACGTGACAGGGGAGGGTTGAAAATAAACGAAGGCGAAATTTATCGTTTGGCAGGCCAATCCTCATGAGAATACGGCGAAGCAGCGAAGCAACCAAGATAGCGTTCAGCGATGTATGTGTGGTGGGTTGCCGCACATGTAGCTGTCAAAATGAATCTTCCTTTCTTTTGCCATTTTGTGTTGCTCTAGGACTCTGGGTGGCGGGCGCTAAGCTGTTCACTGCAATAAATGCCACGGCTCAGGACACAGGAAACAACAACCCTAAGGATACTCGAAGATAACCTCAAATTTTCTGCATAATCAAGCATTGAAACGAAACGTTGCGTACGGAAATACAACATTTAATAAACGTGTTAATTATCCCAGTACCCGCAGTGATAAATTAACTAGCGACTTCGGTGCGACTCTCCATCACCATCCATTAGTTCATTAATTTGGAGGCTCCGCCTCGGCGCTTCGCCGACGCTTTCTTTTCCTTAATCACTATACTCCTCTATACTATATACTCCACTAACTCTACACAACTCCTATTGTGTTGCCCACCACAAACTTTTTGTGCTTCCTTCCTTCCCCTTTCACTATGCGGTGAAGGGGGTAGTTTTTCGCGTTGTGAGTCAAATCGGTACAAAACTTCCGGTGCGTGTGCGTCCAGGTCCATCGCCAGTAATTATTCACGAAAAGGACTTAATTACGATTTCCCAAGCTTTATTAAGGGTTGGCTGTTTGCGTCGTTGTTACAGGGGTTATAGCCTTGCAATCATCCCGTCCGAACGTCCTTGTCGGTGCGCCCCGGTCATCACCGCCCACCCGCCCCCCACGGAGCCGAAGGAAAGGCTTCTAAATCACTGGAACCAGGCCGAAAGTCCGAAGGCGTATAATCTATATACGCCTACGAATATTTATTATTGGTGTCACACGTGAAACGCACACACCACACGAGACTCGAATATATCATGGATCATGCTATCACACGCATCATGAAGAAAAAGAGTTGTGAAATACAAAAGTACAAAGTGCTTGTTGTGACAGGCGCCATCTGTCAGCGGAGAAAAGATACATTTATATTTTGTTTATTTCCATGTTATTTATATTTTGTACTTTATTATGTTATCAAATTAAACTTTGTAAATATACACCAGGTCTAAACCAAGTCAAGTCACTTTTTGCTTGGCTATTAATAGCCACTTGTAAATTAAAAATGTAAAATCATCAAGTGCCTGCCCCTACCCAAACAAGCAAGTAAGATTAACAAGTAACAAGATTGGTATTGATGGCTAATTGCCTTCGGTTTTTGCCGATAATAAACTTCGCCAAGCAAAGTTGCCTAATAATTTCCGCAAATTCCTAATAAGCTGTTAAAGTCAGCTTTTCCGCTGTGGCAAAAATTTCGCCAACGGGCCGGAAAATACTTTCCATTCCCAAGATGCCAAAACTTTCAATAATCTGGCAAAGATCAAAGAATAATGTCGTGAGGGAAAATTAAATTTGAAAGCGTTTGTTTTATCAGGTTTAAGATTTAAGTGATTTGAAAATATCGTTGCAGGGTTTATTGAGCAATATCGACAAACGCAATAATCCGTTTAGTACCCAGTTACCCGGTTAATCACTTTACATTCTCCACTTTTCCATCGCATCGGCGCGGCGTGCAAGTGAGGTTAGGTTTAACACGCTTTAACAGATTAACGACTAATGCAGAACTAAGCTATTAAATCAAGCAAAAGCAGTGCGAAGCAAATAAAACTAAAATTTACATGGGAATAGCAATTGGCTGTCAGACCCTGTGTAGACTGTAGATGTTACGCAGACAGATGACGATAGGCAACTTTTCAATCATTTTCACACATGTCTTAGAAGTTGCACACGTTGTGAGGGAAAATACCTATAGGCATAAATTATAATCGCTTAGTACGGCGGCACACACGCAGGAGGCAGCAGGAAACGTTTGAATACGCCGCCGACGTTTCTGAACGCACATTGTCTGCCAACGCGAGTGTGCACAATGCGCGCCGGCGGACAATTAGCGAACAAACGAACGCGCTAACGAGCGCGCTGCGATGCATAACGAGAGACAAAGCTGCCGCCGCCGCCGCCTTTGCCGCCGCTGACGCAGCTATTTACGAGCTGACGACATGCCGTCTACGCGGCAAGCAAATCTGAAGAGCTGAAGAGTGAAGACGATTATGCGCACAATGACAAGCGATTTGACTGAACTCAACTAAACTTCTTGAGTAGCAAGCGACAATTCGAACTTTATTCTATACTCGCTTGGCACATGTGTTGCCTAACACACATCGACACATTGCAGTGCTAGTGGTAGCGACAGCGGGCAGCGTCATCTACCGCAGAAAATTAAATGTAATTGCATTTCTTTGTTTCAAACCACAGACGCAGCTTAAAACAAAACACGACACACTTGTTGATTAAAAGTATCATAAGACCAAAGCTGCAAGTTAGTTTATTTATAGCATCGTTCCAGAGGACCAGGGGTGAGATGGTGAGAATGTGAGTTCGCAAAAGTTTCGCGTTGTGCTCGTGTTTTCCTTTTTTACGCCCTTTCTTGCCACCGCCACTTGGCGCGACGATTATTTTCGAATTAAGTGCAGCGCCTCCGCGGAATTACTTCACTTCAGTGGGCGGCTGCACTTGGTGTCCGGATTAGGGATGTGTGAGCTGTGAAGAGAGCAAAACATACTTTCGCGCGCCAGATGTAAGCCATTAG
>JARJDQ010027956.1:0-10795 GCA_030264215.1 Geostiba sp. GC000077
AAGATGCAGAGCAAAAAAGTCGAACAATATTAATTACACGAATTAGGAATTAAGAATTTTCCTTAAGGGGCTCGGAGTTTCTCTCCTATCCTGGCGCCTTTTCTTAATTAACAAGAGACGTTGTTTACGATAAGCGTTCACCTTCTCACTCCCCAGCACTCGCGAGGCACTCGATTGGAACCGTTAATTAGCATCGGGTTTTCGTAAAATGTAAAATGCACCGCGCGCAGAGAAAATCAAGTCGAGAGTAAAATTAGGTGGGAAAAAGTTTCGAGAAGATTTTCTCGTTCTCATTACTAATTTATTAGCGAAATGTGTTCCATTGCAGTGTTCCAAATACAGTAAATTATGTATTAGTGACAAGCGTCGAGTTATCTCTTTTTTTAATGAATGTATGCATAATCAAGCATAATTTGTAACGCAAATATAAAATTAAGCCCTAGATGTAAATTTTTTCAATTTGTTTTAGGTGTGGGTTTTGGCCTGTAATCCGCTTTTTGGGGCTTGTTATCCGTTTTTGTTTTAAATCGCTTTGCGCTCCTTCGCTTTCATTTCACCGCAGTGTTAGATATCCTATATAGGCGCACGGCTCTAATCGGTTTACCTTTAAATTTAAAATCAACGAATTATGAATTTTGAATTTACGCTCATGAATACGTAATGCTGTTGCTGTTCGTCGTGGATTCTGGATAAGGCATAAGCCCTCTCCAAGAGAGGCCCGTGTAAATAACGTTGTTTCCTGACGTCTTTTCGATAGGCATCAACGCATCCAACACCCTAATAAAAAAAAAGCGTGAGCAATGAGTGCGAGGATATTCATTAATATGCCATTAACGTGCACTCGTGTTTAGATGCGGGGGCGTCCCTAATATTTCCTGTCACATTTCGGGAAAGGAAAACGAAAACAATGCATGGTTGTTAATTATGCGGACATGTTTCAGGTGGCGTGCTCACTTCAGCTCGCTTCGTATGGACATGAACTGCGTTCGTAAATAAGTAAACAGGTATTTCCGTTTTTTCAGGTATCCTATCGGGTGAGGAAAGGGCGTCACCGACATGCAGTGGAGGCGACTAGAAGGGAACATGCAAATGAATGGACATGGAACGGAAGGTAAAGATTTTTAAGTATCAAATTATTTTTAATGGACTGTCACAAACAGATGTGATATATCATGTGCTGATGGTTAATTAATTATCAGCACTCTCATGTGTAAATTATAATAATGTAATATTGTAGTACGTTTCCTCTGGAGATGTCATGAATATGGCCAGTATCGTTGAGTATTAAACATAATATCAAAATGCATATTCTGAAACATTACAACATATTCAGGATGTACTAAAAATGGCGGAAGAAGTACACTTGGGGCAAAATTCTTTTTGGTTCCACCGTATAGTTGTTTTAATACATCAAACACATCTGCAAAGTCAGTTTTCTCTTAAATAGCATCTAACTAGAATGGTTTCTATTTTAAAACTTTGAATTGAATTAATTCAAAAAATTAATTATTCTGGTTAGATGCCATTTGGGAGAAAACTGACTTCAAAGATGTGCAACGAAAAAAAAATTGTTATTATTATATATTTTGTAAGCTATCCACCGTAACTTTGATGATCACGTGAGGCCAGAGTTACAACAATTTTTAAAAAGATTTTCAACTTTAGGACATTCTATATAATATACATTCTTATCATGATGAAAAATTAAAGATTACCAAAATTAATCCGTCATCAAATCTATTAGAAGTTTGAAACATTACACAATACATTTCCATGGTGGTTTTTTCGATCACCAACAAAAAAAAAACTCAAAGAACTTTAAAACTTCCTGTGCTTTATGCGTTTTTGTGCGTTCAACAGTAAAAATCTTATTTATATAACAGTAACGCCCAGCTTCTCTGCTTCCCCCTTTTGTGTGCGATAAAACTTGAAACTTTTGCCAAACTTTTTCTATTTATTTTTCACATTTATCCTTTACGATCATCGGAAAAGTAAAGAGACGTGGAATAAGAATGGGCGTATTTGTAAGGGGATAGGATAGGCCATCAGCATGCATATGGGTATAGTTCATGTGATGCATTGTGTCTTATGTTTTCTGTGCCATCCTATACTTGTCTGTCATGTTTTCCTTCTCTGGCTGAAAGAAAAATAACAAATGTGGGAAAACCCCTGGATATAGGTAGACCGGAAATACACCCATGTTATAAGCTCAACCCTCAAACAACAATTATAATAAGGCTCAACGCGATCGCTAAAATATAGTAAAATGTATCAAATTATAATGGTGCAGAATTAAAAGATGTATATTGTTAGGGCATATTATGTATGAAATTATCAAATGTTAGAAATGTCGCACATCTGCAGGGTGGACTAAAATTGGCGGAAAAACGATACTTAACTTATATAGTTTATGTCAAAAGAAAAATGTTGAGAAAGTCTTCGTTTGGCCTCACGAGATCCTCAAATTTGGAATTTTTAGGTTACAAATATGCATAACATTTGTGGATTACTCACAAAGCAATGAATATTTTTGATTCTACTTTTAAAAAATTAAGTATTACTTCGAATACTTACATTTTTCAGAAAACTCGGTTTTTAGAAAAAAGGATTTGTATGCCTTTGTCTTTTAACCACAGAAATAACCTGTTTATAGCCCCAAAACAGGAATGTAAACAACTTGGCCTCCGCTGGATCAGCTGGATGCAGCGTGCACTAGATCTAGACTAGAAGTCTAGAAGGACTTGACAGAGCCAATCATAATAAAGGATTCAATCAGCTCGCGTCTAAGCAACCCATCGGCCACAAAAAGGTGACTTGACAACCCTATTGAAATTGTATTAGTACTCTTTAATCATTTGATCGCTCTATACCGGGTGGACACGACCACCCGTACCAGGCATGTCTCTCTGGTGTATGAAGACGAATTCAAAGAGAATTCAAAAGTTGTTTCTTTCTTAATTGTCTATCAGGCAATACCATAAAAAAGCTACGCTACCATTTAAAATTCTGAGGTTGAGTGCAATTGCCCATACTTCCGGTTACTTCCGGAAGTCCGAACAGCCACCATTGATTTCATCACATACGCTTTGGCTATAGGAAGCACTAGGTCTTCATACACCACAGAAAAATGACAAAACTTTATAACACCATAATTTATTATTTTGTAACTATAAGAAACAGAACTGTTACTTGGTTATGTATTTGCTCTACTTTCTTGCTTTTCTGCATTAGTTAGTTTTTCTGGTGAGAAAGCTTTATGGTGTCATGATGAGCGTCATCCTGATAGCTTCCTACATCTCGTACTGCCGCTATAGCCCTCGAAGGCATTATTTATTTTGTGCGACATCGTGCGGACGCACACGTGTTTTTGCGCACCGCCACTGGGGGCAACAAAGCGAGCACATTTATTGGACTTATTTATGCGCGGCGCTGGGAACGGATTTAAATCGCGCAACGATTTATGTCTCTCATCTGCGCGGCTGCGACTGCAGATCCAGAGACGCTTTGCCACCCAAATCGCAGACACGACATTGTCATGTCGCATGTCCTCTCCATGTCCTACATTCAGCAGAAATCATACCAGCATACAGTGTGGTCACATGTAGCCGAAGCTCAAATCAAACTACGGCTAGTGGCTAGTCCGCTAGTCGCCCAAGTTGTATGAATATTTGAACAGATTTACCGAACAGCGAGCACTCTTTATAAATCTCTCGCCGCTCTCCGCCTCGCGTGTCCTTTGTTCCCTTATGCGTGCCGCAAAAAAAACGAGTGTCGCGGACCCTTCTTCGTGTTAATAAATCGCAGGCCGCGAGTGCAGGGCGTAAAAGGTTTTCGCCATATGCGAGTGCTGGTGTGCGAACAATGAGGGTGTTGGATGCGTGCGTGGCGCGGTTGTTTGCATGATGTATGTCCCCCTTGCGAACGGGTAGAAAGGACCCGCGGCGAAGAAAATCCCGAGGACGAGTTCATGCTTCCTGCTTGTGGGGCACGTCGAGTGCGTGAAGGACGCGCTTGCGATTGACTGGCCTGTGAGAGAGTTTTATTTTGCAAACAGTGCCCGCACGTTTGTATTCCATTTTGCCCCCGCAACGCCATATTCTCGCCCGACATTAATGTCGTGTTAATGTCTGCTAATGGCAACCGCACGAGTCGCGTGACAGTTGCGTTGCGAATCGATGGCGAAGCGTGTAACGAACGTCGCAGCATCCCGAATCTCACAAATTCGCTCTCGAAGCGTACAGACCCGCCAGACGCAGTACGCAATAATGCAACTAGTGTTCATAGATCATGCTAATTTTGATTGCCTATTAGCGACTGGCGTGGCGGCAGCGCGTGCCACGCCATTGATGCATAAATAATGCGCGAGTACACCAGATCGAAGGCAAAGCTGAAGCAGACATTGTATTTTTAGATGCGGATCAACGGATGATACACATATCCACGTCGAATTGTGACCCACTTAGTGGGCGAGAATGTGGGAACTGGGAACGGGATGAATTGGAGTAGAAATAATTCTGCATAGATTCTACTGACGTGCTGTGCTCATCAGTAACAACAAGCAATTTCTGTGCATGTAAACATTTAACAATTTCTTCATGCTTCTCTATCGTGTTTAAAGTCGTATACTATCCGAATTTCATAGATGACTGAATCACGTATTCTGTGGTCTCACTTCATTATTGAAATGCGTCCATGATAGTTTGTATAGGTAGTGTAGAAAGTTCGACTACACATTGCTTTATCTACGACCATCTAATAGTGTTATTTAGGTTCTGAGTTGCTCTCCAGGTGTAGCACATTTTCTATTCAATATCTTATCTCTCTTCTGATTGTGTTAGTAGGATGTTCCAAAAGCTTCAGCCGTTGTACAACAATCAGTCTTAGCAACTTACTTGCAGCAGTACGATGATGTGACTTTGCTGCTATGAGTGTATGCATGGCTTCTTTCCTGCTGTTTCACCGAATTTTCGAGATGTCTATTGCAGTATTTAAAACACAGATCAATAGCAATTGTAATCATTACTTTCTTTGTGATTTGCTCATCTTGTGGTTTGTTATTCTGTCACTTTAATTTTGAGGTTACTCATGCACGCTGATGTCACCAAGTGTGCCGAAAGTTTTCAACACTCCATCTGAAAGACAAATGACGGTCAAATGAATGTCAAATATCAATCGGTCATCAAGTGACATTTTCTAAAAGTGGTCGTTTAAAAAAATGATTTGTCATTTGGCATGACAAAAAAGTCATATGTTTACTTTTAATGTTAAAACCTAGTATATTTCCATAGTTCATATTTATAAAGTTGGCCCAAATATTTCAGGTGCTCATAATTTGAAGCCGGTATTCAAGCGAATGAAAAAAAAAGCAAAAAAAAAAACGAGGCAATTCATTATTCGTGTTCCAACGTAACTAACTAAGTTCCATTAAGCATTGCGCTCGCGTCCATTGCACACCCGTTGCGCGTACATCATTCCAGTACAACCATGCAACGATTCCGAATAATGATACATATTAAATCCGGTCGTAAAGCATTGTTGTTTGTCATAGCCGGAGCGCTTGATTGTGAGAGTTCCGCGTTTTTAAAAGCGCGTTCCAGCTCTGCGAGTGTACTCCACGGCGATATATGTCCAATGTCCATATCCGCCCCGCGTTCACTGTTTAGTGCCCCGTGCCCTGTCCTGTACATGCGTTGTGTTTTGTTTGTATCGCTGGCGAAATTTACGTTTTTCCACGTATCACAAAACGCGTATCAGAAAATAATAAAAAGCCGATTCTAGTTCACATGCCTTCCTCATCACATAAACTCCACACAGGCACGTATGAAATTTGTTGCAGCGGAAAATTAGTTTCGAGAATGAATAGCATGTAAGGTAAAGTAGAATAATTTAATTAATAGTTTCATGTCATTTGCTATTTGTAACATTGTTCTAAAAGACACATTTGACTTGAAATTAATTGCATGGAATTAGTAAGATAATTTTGAGTTTTGAATTTTGTATCCTCCCATTTACCAAAATAGGAATATATACTTATCATTAGGGCTTGTACAGTATTTACAAAGACCTTTAAGGAAGAATGAGGTAGCTCAGATTGATTTTTAAAAATGTTTTAACATCTTGTTTTTTTCGGAATTATATATTCCGAAAAAAAAGCAAGATATCGATCTATAGGATCGATCTATAGATCGATCTATATCGAAAATAGGACTAGAAATTATTGAAAAAAAAAATCATGAAGCCACGAAAACAATAATTTAACTTCACTTCTCTGTCTTAGAGTTTACCGTGAAGCACAGACAATACAACATAATACGAATATTAAAACATAAAATTCCAGTCTATATTGGAGACCCTGTACTTTTCTATTGCCATATTGTTGTATAGTAACTGTTGACGAAATGCGAAAGATAATAAATTAAGACGAACTCATTTTCCAAGTGGAAGCGCATCGTCTTAGTCGCAATGTTCGCCCGCTAACTAAGCAAATCCCTGGAAATAATCTTATCGTAAAATTGCCTCCAAGTTCGCTTCGTTCTCGCGCGGAGAAGAGAAGGGAAGAGCGAACGTGCTCTTACTCGTGTTTAATAACCCCTTACATGCAATTTTCCGACGTTAGCCAAACGAGATAAATTATAATACGTAATAATGCTGCCTGGCGCGCCTTGTTCGAGAGTACCTCAATCTTATCAAGCAGCAATGCAAAGGCACGAGCGCCTTCTTTCGCAAATTACGTGGCCGAGAGTTACGCAGGCAAGGAAATAAAATAACTTCGAAAGAAATGCGAAAAAGCGCGAGCTGAACGCAAGTGGTTCTGCTAGTGCTAGTATACGCAGCTATAAAAACCTAAAGCCAGGCAGAATATAAATTAGAAAAATAACCGTCTAATGATATTGCCAGTTGACATAATAAGCTTTTTCTATGAACCTTTATATTTTACATCGGGTGCGGCTAGCCATGAAGCCCCAGGACGTGTTCATTGTTATTTTGTATTTCGTTAACATTGACAGTGTTTATGGCAAATTTGTATTGGCTGCTTGTCGGTCTGCATCACCAGGTGATATTCCAAGAAACACTTTTACGCTTTTTAGTCAGCGACACCTTTGAACATCGAGATCGGAATTTGTTCGCTAAACTGTGGGGTGAATGAAAGGCAGCACATCGGTATGAATGAATAGGCTGGGACAATGGGAGGCAATCTCTAAGGTTCACCAGGGGCCCCAAGTGTAAAAGGAGAGTAGCAACAATTATCTATAGAGTGCGACGCTTCTTTTTTGGGAGAAGACGCATTGAGGCGTATACAGAAACGCATTGATGTATTGAAAATCCATGTGTAATGGGCGCTACTTATCGAATTTCACAAACAGTTTGCGATTTGGAAAAGATTTACTCATTCATGGCTAAACACTTTGGCACAATGCTCCCAAGTCCAATACATCGCAAAACACTACACTCTATCTATATCTATAAAGATTGGTATCTGAAAAGATTGGTAACATAATTCTATATAAATAATTGAATGGATTAGATGTCATCTTCACACTTTCTTTTCATAATAAAAAAAGTAATGTTTTCAGAAAGTAAACCAAGTCATTGACTGCACAGTGGAAAAGCTGAAATAAATAACCAACAGTATAGATAAAATGTTCCATATTTTTAATTTGCTGTTTTAGATGTTTTTTTCTGGATTCACGATTCAAACCCATGAACCATTGGAAACGTGGCGAAGATTTGTTCAGCGTAGTTTTGGCCAACTGGGCGAGATATTGTGATGCACACCTTGCCACAATGAAGCCGGCAGCGTTCATTGTCCGAGTCTATTTGTCAACGCGGATAATAAGGGCGAGCCTGCGGTGTGAATGGCACTAGGGGTGGTTGTCACGTACCTCGCTCATCGGCGAGGCAGCTCTGTTTGTCCACTATACGCGAGACGAATACGTAAACCCAAGGCAAAGATTATTCCCCAAGTGAAGTAAAGCAGAAGAAGTGAATAAACCAGAATGCGGAAGAGCGTTGTGTTCGCCCAAATCCTGGGCGGAACTTCACCCAATAAATGCTAGCCAACCAAGGGATATAAAAAGCAGGGCGACACATTCGGTATTCTTCGAAAGTGACACCTCTGCACAAGAAGTCGTCTTTGCCATGAATGAATTTTCTTTCAAATTCACATAATAGTCGGATACAATGTGTTGGAATAGGTTCATTCGTCGTTGTTTGCAAGTCCCTTTTGATATAAGTTGACTAATATGTGCCGATGGCCCGATGAGGATGAAGGATAAACATTAGTTCTTCGTATTCGCTTATTCATTCGAGCTTTCGAAGTGTCAATCTTTCACATAAATGTTTCAACTTTAGTTCAACTGTAGTACAGGAGATATAACCGAAAAATAGGTGTTTGGCGGAACTATTTCCCACAAAGATGGGGATTGCATTTTTAAATTCGTTGATAGTATCTTTTTGCCATAATAAAAGTCTAGAAACTCAGTTTATTCCCGGCGCCTCCACAAACACAAATTGCCAAAGAGCAGAATATCAAATCGAGACATAACCAATGTTTTTTTCTGACTAATGTTACATTGTACAATTGTACCATTGTACCATATAGGGGTATTACCCTATATTCTATGATATAGTTTGCAATTGCAGCTGAATTTCCAATTAATTAGTGAACGCATTCCGTCACGCATCAATAACACATAATAGCATCCATCCATTTACCTCGGCTCAGCGCATTGTCCACGCAACACATAATTTCACATTTTAAACGTTATCCATCATACAATTTAACGGAAAACAGTAGCGGCTGAAAACGACGGCTCTTGTCGTATACCTATAACCGTACCACGCAGTTTGCATACCATTTAAGATGCGACATCACCATAATTCGAGCATCGAGTGCACATTGCCTTGGGTCACTTGAAACCTCATCCTCATCCTCAGTCTAATGAAGTATTTTTCGTTTAATAAGCGTTTAAGACGTAAATTTTAACGACGTTTTTATTAAAATTCATCGTATGTCACGGGTGTTGAGGTACACCATCGATGGAAAGTGCACCCCTGCAGTAATAATAATGGGTTATGATTTACAATTTACAATTTACGCAAACTGTGCATGCCTCGCCTCGCCCGTCGATAATTAAATTAATTGCATTCATTTGGCAGTTGCAACGAAATTGATGCCGCTCGGAAAGCAAGCTGGTTTCCATTTGTCCACCACGTTGACAACATTAATAAATTCCATTTAGAATTGATGTGTTTCATGCCTTTGGTGAAAAAAAAACCATAAATAATGCTTATACAATATTTTTGGTACTTATTTCAGAATGACATTTTAGATTTTAAATGCATAAAATCGTTATTATTGTTATTTATCGGTTTTCAGCTCACGTATTTGTGAAATTTTAAAGTGATATTTCACAGTCAATTATTGTCGTTTTCATCTCATAATTACGTCGCCATATTTATTTACTCCATCCCCCATCCCCTGTACTGCAGGGACGCCGCCCGCAGCCGCAATGTTGTTTGTGTTTTGTCTGAAAACAAAAACAGATTCATCATGTTTGCGGCAAATAAATAACCGTAGCAAGCATAATCCACATGAAGCAAAACGTATAGCGAAAGTACGAATTGTGTGTGGTATTGGGAGAGTTTTGCGCCGGAGGGATGAGAAGATGGTGGACGAACTTTTCCAGCACGATATTGGCAACAGCCGACGATGACACAGGAGACAACCGCGCAGGCGGACACACCAACGGAAAAATCTAATTAAAACTTTTTCAGTCGACGGCGAAAATATAAAACACATTGCGATTCGACGAGCGGCGCATTTTTCTTCAAATATCAAGCGTTGGTGGGGTGGCACGTAACAGCTACGTGCTCCATACATGGGCCACCTACATGCTGTTATAGGAATTGCAAACGAAAAACAATAAACATCAAAAGAACCAACCATCAGACTCAAAATAAAGAATATCCAATAAATATTATTTTAAAAATGGTATTTTTACAATCGGACGTAATGATGATTATTGCGCCAATAAGTTCAGGTTGCTTTTACTCCGATTAGGTATGTCCGGCGAGTGGATGCAATAAATGTTCAAAACTCGGTACATTCGTCGCCATTGCCGATAGCAGTAGCACTTCCGGCGATATTACCAGACGACTGGTGCCACAGGCGATGCTCGTCCCCCGTTGTGGGACTCGCTGTACTTTTTTTTACTTTTCCAAGCATTACGAAAGTTTCGCTCTTGGGTGGATGCGCTACTGCTGGGCCGCCAGCGCGGTTGTGTTGTGCGCCCCATAGTGCTTTATTTGTGATGCCGTTGTGTAAATCGACAGGTAGATTTACGCACAATCGGCCACCATCAATTTCCGGACCATGCAGCCGTGTGCGCACGCCTGCTACCGGCCACCAACTTTAAGTTTTATAGCTTTTGGGTAGATGCACTCTCGCGTGTATGCCATGCACGTATCGAGGTGCAGGACGCAAGAGACTGCGCTCCGGCACCGAGTTACAACCATTGAAACTTACGAGTGAGCCAAGCGGGAGGAAGCCTAGTACAAAATTAGAAAAGTTTCATTCATAAAGTGCAATTGTCCATTATTATTGGGCACTGGCTGTGCTGCATTCTGAAATTGATACCCGACTTGCATCTTAAGGTTGCTGCACAACACCCTGAGATCTAGAACGAGAACTATAACAAAAAAACCGTTAGGTTGGCTTTGCGTTGAGAGCACAGCCGAAATTTAGTATTTTTTATTAAATTGCGTATAACTCGAAAACGGTTATAGCCTAAAA
>JARJDQ010027974.1:0-13505 GCA_030264215.1 Geostiba sp. GC000077
AAAAAAAAAGAAATAAATGCTGAGTCTAATTGTATGCAAAGCATTGTAAACTGTATCCAGCGGTATCTCGGGCAACTAGTTGTCATTTTCAGTCAGACGTTGTTTGCGGCGAGCGGCAGATATTATTTATCGATATTATTGTTATTAATACGACGTTTTGCGCTCGCAAGACAACGCGCGCCCGATCGCATGCGTTTCCCGGGATCCGTTTTATTTACCGCAACACGGGGTCCGCTGTGCATACCGTTCGCTAGATTTAAATATGTAATATCATAATATCAGTTAACGTACGCGCCTGCATCCAGCGTTGCAGTGGCGTTGTTGCCACGGTGCCTCGGGTACGCGGTGTGTATTTTGCCTGCGCGGATAGATAAATATTTGTATAAATATAAATTGCATGCTTTTTGAACGACATCGTCATCGCTATCGTCATTGAAATTGGCGGGCGAGTCAACAATCATCAAGTGTAATTTTTACTCCAGACTCTATACAAAATCATAACAAGTATGTTATGCTGCATATAGGTACAAGCAGTGGCGTAGCAATCTGTTTTTCACTATAGGAAAATGTATATTTGAAATAGAAGGATGTGAGAAAATACTAATTTGGAAATTTAAAGATTTGCAGGAATTTCTAGAGGCGTTTCCTAAGAGCACATTGACTACTTTAAGTGCTCCTTATTGAAAAAATCTCTTCCCGTCCTTTGAGGAGGCTCCAAGAGGGTTTCTTAGAAAATATAGATGAGTTTCTATCGCATGCATTTTATATGGACCGCACGCCACTGAATACACGATTCCATTTTTCGCATATGAATGCAACCACATATGTATGCAACATGTATGCTACATTTCAGCGGGTTGCAGGTCGAATCATACATGTTCAGCTCGCTTGATAATTACCAAGAACTCCCGAGCTGAGTGCAGTCCTCAAGTGCATCGGGGTAAAATATGAATTAATCATTACGTAACGAGCCACCACATCACGCCGGCAAACAATTTTCGAGGCGAGTTTCGCTTTCTCACGTCGATCTAAATCCAAATCTAATTAATTTAGTTATTGAAGAGTGGGGGGGACCTCTGGGTTTCGCCGCGTGGCTTTGTGCAAGCAGTGGCTTCCCAAACGTTAATGTCAAACGGAAATTGTTTTTGATGCGGATTCTCAGCAGATAGCCGCGCCGTCTGCAGAAGGTATGTAATCGCCTAATTGCTTAATGCGCGTCGTAAATGTGCGCCGAGCGCAATGAGAAATTAAGGGAACACGGCAATGCTAATTCGCATCGCACATCACGCATCAAACGGTTGCAAAGTTCCAATCAGGTTTGCAGACGCACTCGCACGCCACGCGCAAAAAAGCGCGCTCCCAAGGAGGAAAGGAATTGCGTAATTAATCGCTAAGTTGTAAATATCTTCCTCGACGAGCGTCCGATTTTATTTTCATTCCGCGCGTGTTGTGCCGATGCGCATCTTGATGTCTGCACATTTGCACATCAGTCATCTGATGTGGTCGTGGTATGAATTGTAGGTTGAGCGTGCGCGGTGTGCAGTGTCCGTTTTCGCAGAAGGATGATGCTGCTCATGCTCACGGCGTGCTGGCGCAAGAGTATGTAAGCAATGCAAGCATGCAGGCGAATCTCATAGTGCTCGCGGTGATGCGGAAATGTTTTATCCTGCCGGCGTGCGTTTGTTTTTAACCGGGGCGGCTCGGAGGGACTGCCTTGCCCGTGCGCATGGTCGTCGTCGTGTTGTACGGACATGTTTGTTAATGATCTGCGTTGTTACATGTTATACTTTGTAACATCCACCGGGTGCTATCCACAAAATGACCCCAAACCGCTTTGGAGGCGAACCTCTCAAAGTCAATCAACATTTGATTGCGTGACTTGAGGATAAAGACGTTGGTGTTGGTTTCCGTGTGGAGGGCGGACTTTAATTTGTATGTTGCAGATGTTTCTGGACGGCTTTGTATGTGGGAAAAGTAGCCCTAGCATCCTTGCCCTAGGAACGATATATGAACACTGTGTCTATAGCTATTTGGCTGCACTTGCCATTTTGTGCGCGGCGTGTGCACTTGTTCAACGTTGGCGGCAGTCACTTTCCACTATGGCTCCATGGGTCCCACATGCGCGGGATTAACATATTACAGATGGACCGTTTTCGCCTGGCGCATGGCCTTTTTGTCCAACCATCCCGCTCGTTTGATGTTTCGCTCGCGAGCCCTTCTTTGGCTACGGAGAGCGCGCGGCCTACACACAGCGAAGCAAAATGAGTGCATTGACAGCGATAATTGAACGATAATCTCGTTACAGGATATATGCGCGCGGCAGCGTTTGCCGGTTTGAAATAATTCGTTTTGTACCAAAATGGGCAGGGACTTTATGCGTCGCAACCGGTAAAATGCCGGCGCAGCGCTGAGCAAGTTGATGTGATTTATTCCGCCGATTGCTGTCACTATCCACGCAGGCCTTGCCTTTCATCTCTATATCCTCCTACTCCTACCGACCGCACACCAAATATGACCATCTCCATGGAGCTGATGAAAATCATCATACTGTTATAGCCGTTTCCACACTGGTTCTCTTTTGTGTAAGATGGAGTGGGGGGAAGATTATACGGACTGAATTTATTTCAACCTAAGTTATCTAATGAGTAGAAACCTGATCATTCCAGAAATCAGTTCAACTAATAAATTTCGCACTTGTACCTATTCCACATGTGGAGTCATGGGTACACAATGGATTTGAAGGGAAGACCTTTAAACAAAATTGAATTTATAAAGTATTCTCAATTGATCTCTTGATTCTTGGATTTGAACTGGTGATCTATCGGTGATCATCGGATCTACAACCAATATATTACTGATAGGCTCGTTTTACAAGGCCTAGTTTTTAGTCCAGTTTCTCGATCGAAATTTTTGGTAACTATGTATGGTGTCAGGAGTTTGATTGAGAGGTTGGCTCTAAGAGCAGTTGAAGATGAAAATGATCGAGGAATTAGTCGAAAAATTAGACTCTGTAAAACGGCTCTGTATGAGGGCTCTTAGAGGGCAATATGTTTTTAAATTATGATTTGAAAATATAGTTTGTACAAGAAAAGTGATCTCATGGATTTTTTGCTCAAGATTTAAATTGAGTGTTTCTGCACGCCCAGCTTGGATACGTGGTATTGATATTGCTGCATTGGCGCTAGTGTTGCGCATTCTGGGCCATCCTAATTTATAATCAGCAGGAGTATCGGTTTCAGTTAGCTGCGATAGTAATGGGCGGTAGGTAGCACAGCCGAGACGCCGGGAGCATGTCCGTTGCGCGGTCGGTCGGTGAATACGTAATGCGGCCCCCACGATGCTTCGATAAAACTCGGTATCACAAGTTGCCTACCCATACTGGAAAACCCCGCTATTCCCAAATAACAGCAAATCGAAAAGCGAAAAAGAACACTGGGGGACGGATAAATAACGTGCCCTACTCCTGACGTGCGTACCCGTAAATGAGGAAATATGCCAGGGTCGGACTTTGTTTTACACCTAACCAAAACTGGCTGCTGGCTTGACGCTGCTGGGCTTGGGAAGAAATCGTTTTTGAATTTCCCGTCCATCGTCCATCATTTGCATTCCGATGAGCGCATATATTGAATTCGTTGATGGCATGTTGATGGCATTCGATTCGGAGTCCTTGTCTCATGACATTTAATAAGCATTATTAACGCTCAGAAATGAATCGTCTGCGCGCGCGCGGCGTAATCCAATTTTCATACGCAATTTGCGCTGGCAATGAATATAACACCGTTTTCCTAATGGTATTAATTAAAGAGCGACGATTTTACTTGCGCCAACGGCCGTCCGCAGCGCTCCTCGAACACATGTCATTAAACTATTAGCGAGCGTCGATCGGCCACCTCGATTGCAATTTTCATTCCCCATTCCAAGCGCTCTCAAATCCCACATCCCACATGTCCCACGATCGCCGAGATATAGATACATAACATTAACGATTTGGATGTCTTTTTTTGGAAGCTTTAAGCGAGGTTATGTCTACGCATGATATTTGCATACCTTAGGTCTAGTAGGCTGGGCACGCGATGTGACGTTGATGCATGTGGCATAATGTCTTGTTTCGTGGAGTAATTATGTTGGCATTATTATTCTCGACGAAACAGGGCTGCATAAAAATGTGCGGACCGCGGACGTTAGTTGGGTTAGGTTTGGATGAGTGTGCAATCTGGCGCGATGCTGCAATTAGATAGCGTTCAATTTTAATGCTTATAAGCGCATTATAATGAGGGCCTTATTTAAATATTTCACTTCCTGGCACAATTAAACGCGCTGGACGTGTGTGCATTTGTGTTGGTGAGTGTGCATGGTGAGTGGTTCGGGCGTGCGTGAACGTGTCCCGAAGTCCCGATCGATGCAGTTCGATTGCGTATGCGATTCGCGCATCGCGCCATCAATCGCAGGAGCCGGACCGACGCTCACCATGCATAACATTGCCTTTGGTCCGGCACGACATGCTCGGCATGCAGGAGAGGCGGCGCAACCGGCGATTTTCCCATCTTTTTCCCATCGCGCTTGCATTGCCCCGCAATTAACTGGAATTCGACGTTTTCGAAGTTGATTTTAATGGGAATTAAATTGCCACCGACGCCACGCCGTTTTCCTTCCACTTTCCACCAAGTCATCGGCGCGGCGTCTCTTCCATCTTATTAGCTCGAAATTATCGACATTACTATCGGTACGAAAAATTTTCGTGTGCACGCTACAATGATTCTACTGTTTGAATTCAGACAGAAGCTGAGTCAAACGTAGGTCCTCGGCTTTGATAGTCAACGATAGACCCTTTCATGTGCAACCTACTTCAACCTCAACCAGATAGGGCAAGTCCTTCAAATATAATCTTCTATATAGGTTTTGGTTTCTTCTATAAACCTAGAGATCTTTTGATGACCTTTCTGCAACACCATCCAGGTCGTCCACGGGCAGCAAATCCTCTAAAATATGACCTTCAAAATCGTGCAATTTTTTAACAATATCTTGGAAGCGTGAGATATTTTCCGAAGACCTGCACCTCCTTTAAGTGCATTTGTTAGCATACGAGATGCTCTTCTATGTGCACCTTTCTACAAGACGATTCGGGGACGTCAAACATTGGTCCTAGGTCAACGAGAGGCTCTTTCATGAGCAACCTACTTCAACCTCTTCTAGAAACGGCAAGTGCTCCAAAAATAATCATCTTTAGGTTTTGGTCTCTTTTATCCAGATAGGTTTCTTTAGATGTTTTGATGGCGTAAGAGACACTCTTCCACTATGTACCTTTCTGTAGCACCATCCAGGCTTTTTCCTTAAAATGTGTCCTTCAAATCTAAGCCATTTTCCAATAATATCTTGGAAACAGAATGTATTTTCGGAAGACCTGCTATATTTGGTGCGTCAAACATTGGTCCTTCATGTGCAACCTACTTCAACCTCATTCACTGACAGGAAGTGCTCACAAAAATAATCTTCAATATATTGGTTTTGGTTTCTTCTATCTAATTTTTCTTCGAAAGAGACTCTCTTTTAGAATGCACCTTTCTGCAACACCATCCAGGTCGACCAGAGACAGCGAACCCTGTATAATTACCTTCAAAATTAATGTGGGGGGAAATACGAGACGGAAATTTTAAGATATTTTCATCTTCTACCTACTTAAGTGTTGTTTGTTATTTTGATTGCGAAAGAGACGTTTCTTTGGATATTTCGATAGCGAATTGCTTGTTAAAGTACACCCCATCACAATAACCTCACGTAATGTGCCCTTCAAAGGATCTTCCAAGTTGGGTCACTTGTCATTGCGCCAACTATAGTTCGGAGGATACGTCCGTCGTTGGAATTTCAGATTGCAACGCGAAAAAGTCTCGTCGTGACCATTCCAGCAGCCCAGTCCATTTGTTCGCCATTTATCATTATGCGCCTGCGCCTGCAAGTCAGAATTCGACGCGTTTGAATTATATGAATCGCATGCAAGTGGATTGGGCCGCCGCCGCTTTTTCAATCAACTCTTCATCATTCGCATCGCTGCCAGACGTGAAACAATTTTGTCCCGGCGCGGCAACATTTCTCCTTCGCGGAGCGTTTATGGATTATAGGCCCCATAATTCCGCACACTAATCAGTGCGCGTGCGCCGTGCGCCTCTCTCCTGTGGACCTTGCAGATGCCTTCAGCAATATCTGTATATTTATGTATATTCGACTTGAATGCAATATGTATTTGTATAATCCTATCGCCCAGGGAATTTTGTTTCATTTCGAAAATCGAATTTAAATGAGATTTGCCTTTGATTCCACTAAATACAGTGTGGTCCAAGAATATACTAGCCATGTCTCTAATCGCAACCAATTTGCTGTAAAAGAAGTAGTTGCGTACTTGAGTATATATTTGCTCTAGTTTTATCTGATGTTTCTTTGACTTTGACTTTGAATGTATTTAATGATTGCACCATGAAGTATCTTGCGTTATTTCGTTAGCCTTCCTCGTGAATGCAATAAAATACATAGCATTATAATGCCGCCAAGTCCCGTGCACTCCGCAATAGCAAACAAAGTAGTTTATTTTAAAGTCGGTTAAAGTGTCGTCTTTATATGGCCGGGAAGTTGTCAGGAAGCTGTCGCGCGTTCGCGTAAATGCTGTTTGGGTTGCCGCGCGCGCAGCGCTCCATTTTGTATAAATTAAATTCGCGACGTTGCCACTGTTGCGGCCCCTGGGATTTGTGCGGCGCCTGCGTTTACCTTCGCGATCGCGAGGGCTAATGAGCGCGGAAAATTTGCCTCATCTATTACGTTGACGCGCGACGACCGCGCGTCTGGCGCGGCGGCAAACCGGAACAATAATCCTGATTATCCGACGATGATTAATATGCTGCGCGACTTTTGCGCGCGCGTTTTCTCATCGATTTGTTACCAATTGATGGTGGCTGTGGCTGGACACACATTTTTTGCGTTGTCTCTAGTTGTTACGCATTAATGAGGCGGAGGCAGGTTTGACTGGTTGCGGTTATGCAAGCGAGATGAAAATGCACCCGCCGATCGCGTTTTTCCCGTTAGGGCACAGGCTAGGTTAAATGACAAATTATTTCGTTCGCGTTTTGCATACGCGCACGAGAGTGGTGGTGTAGGCAAACCTGGAGAGGCTGCGGGCGTCTGTTTGCAGCGTGTGGGAAAATTGAGCTTCCGACCGACCGAAATGTACAGCTACTTTTATGTATTATGCAGCAAATTCGATCTATCGGGGCATGGCAGCAGCCGCAACATACGTGCATACATAACGCACAACCGTGCGAGGGAACAAACAGCCCAAGAACAAGATCTTTCGTGCCGACTGCCTTCCGACCCGACCTTCCGTACGAAATTTACTTAGGCAGTTTTGGTGAACCGCTGACTTTTTTGATATTCGTCACGTCCCATCACAGAGACGAGTGTTCCAACCTGGCCAGTTTCTAACAGTTGCGTGGCGCCCAACGTGGGGCCAGTTTGCTGAACACAAAGTTACATCTTCATCAGCAGACGCCTTATTAAGAAACGCAGCGGTGACCGTTATTAATCTGTCGATACCCCGTCTGCCCAGCTGACAACGCAGACAGACAATAATTCCTGGCCGCGGTTGATTCTTCACACGATGGCCGTAGGATGTGTGCGAGCGGCGGCGGAATGTGCGCTTCCGCATGTATCGAAATGGTGCGCGCGCGGCAATATGGGGAATTCGTGATTTCGGAAAAGCCGTGGCGCTCGCGCCGATACCATAAACTTATGGGCCGGTCTTGTTCGGGGCGGTTGGTGTTCAGGGGGCATCATATACATATGTGTGTGTGTCGGTGCGCGCGCAACCTGCGCTCGGCCTACGCCATTACGCCGAACAACGAACACGATCTCGGCGCCGAACATGCATTCAGCGATTCCGCCATTTCGCATTCGATTTGCGCCCGGCCAACGGACATTTACACCACATGTGTGCCTGTGTGGCGGCAGCGCGCAAATTTACTATATCGCACCGCACTTAAGTGTGTTTAAGGCCCGCGCGCTCGCTGCGCAAGAATAAAGAGATTATACTCGGCGCAAAATTCGCCCATAACCGCGCGGCGGCGCTATTTCGCAGGGAATCGGAAATCAGCGGGTGAGATGCCCGTTTTCATGCATGCATAATAATCAGCCATCATTCATGATCACGATAGTGGTGGTAAATTGCGCTTGCCCATCAAATTCCCACATGTGAATAGACCAGCCTTTTACTGAAATTAAACATTGCGCATTTGTATCTAATCTTTAATTTCCTATGAACTTCGGGAGAAATATGCAAAAAATTTACATTCCACGCATGCGCTCATAAACTGTTGTTTCCTCTACTTTTGACACATTCGGGCCGAATCTGTGCCGCAAAGTATGTTGCATACAAATGTCCCATCCCGATGAGGATGGGACATTACCGGCCTACACGAAGCAAGTGACTTAAGTCACTTGCGCATTCATTCATGCGCGCGTCGCGCATTTGAGTATTAAATTCGCAGAGCGCATTAAACGCTCACGATTTGCAGCGCCGCATATTTATTCCTCATTTGATCGTCGCGAACATGCGAAACATTGTATGTAAATATCAGTGGCGCGCGCAAAAAGTCGGAACTGCGATTCGCATAAAAGTCGGAGCGTGTTTCGTTTTGATCATGATAATTGCGGCCTTCCTTTGACCCTATAAATTCCGACCCACCTGAATTACACAGCACGTGGTCTGGTCCCAAAACCGAAAACGGAAGCGGTCACCCGATCAACGCCTCCAGATTACATACACTCACGGTGAGTCATGCGCTCTACGCCCTTGGATCTGGTAACGTGGTAACAGCCGTACAGGTGTTGGTGACGTTAACCATCTAATAGTTACCAGCAGGTCGTGAATAGCATAATGTGTATTGTATTACATTATTATATTTGTAAATACACCGGGGTCCTATTATTTAATAAGGCGTCGTGCGGTTACGTGTGGACGGATGGCGCAATCCAATATGGGTATTGACCTCCTGCAGCTCTGATCGTCGGGGCATCGTATCGTCGTGGTACCCCGTGTCGGTGCGATGGCTAAACGATTTCGCCGATAGGAACTCGCGGAACTTGCGCCGCCCGTAATTACGCCTCATAATTGAGCATCGCGCGGGCATTATTAACTTATCGCTTTTTAACCTCGGCAATATACAGCATCATGCCAATTCCGCTTGGGCACTTGTATCAGTTGTCTGTTGGCCTCTTGGCCAGTTCCAGTAACCGTACGCTTGATTAAAATTTCATTTGCTCTGTTTGACGTAACTCGGGGTGCTTTTTTGTGCGGATACTGTTACGGCGACGTCAGCCCACAGTAGGTGATGCAAACATTCGCCGACAGTCAAAGCAATTATAAATAAATTACCGATTGGCTGAGTGTTGCACCTTGCCGGGCGCCGTGTTATTAGTTATTTACTTATTTGCACAGAGCAGGCCAGGAGATTACAACGTGATGGATGTCCATTTTGTCCACGCGTCAGTCGAGTCACTCAATCAGTCAAATCAGTCGCCCGATGCAATGCCCGATGATTGCGACTGCGACTACGACTACGACTGCGACTTCGTCACGATGACGGTGACGACCGGCGACGTTATGAGAAATAACGGCATTCGAGTCGCCTCTTCGCAAATTCTCCACTAATTATCGGCTGTTCTTGCACACCGTGGTTGATGTTACACATTGCACCGAGGTTTCTTCCTTCTTCAGATGGTGTTTTACGATCTTCGCGAATACAATCGTACAATACCTTTCTATATTTCTTACTTTAGGTACTTTAGCTACCTATTTTTGATAAGGCAAAATTTGTTTCATAGGTTTGAACTGCAATTTGCAAATAGTTGCTGTCGGGCAGCAAGAAATGGATGATGTCAAAGAAGTGGAGTTAGCAGCGCGACGCTTTGGCGCATGGTGCAAAACCATGGAGCGTGTAAATTCGAAATGTTCTCATTATATGATGCCGCGATCTTGAGAGTGAAAGTCCCTCGGCGGCGCGAGCGCGCGCAGCGATTAGGCATTCACGTGTCGTTTAAGACAACTTAACACCAGCGGACCGCGGAGGACATCGCTTCGCATTAAGCGTTGGCCACTGACTGGTGATATATATTATCGCCGGTCGTGACACTCAAAACATCCGGCTGAGCATTTCAATGTGCTAGGCATCGTTTTCGGTCGCGCGGTTCTCACGTGCATTCCCCACCAAGACTTAATGAAGATATCCCTTTATGAGGTGATCATCAACTGGTGTTGCAATTAATTTTATGTCGCTTTGATAAGATTCCGTGAGGCGCATGCGTGTATTGTCAGCGTAGAGTGGACCAGCTTCAGCGGGCAATTTATCATGAACGTCGTGACGAACGGTTTTTCTGCGGCTGGCCGTTTTCTTTCGTGGTCGTTCTACCGAGAAATCGCTTACTGCACCGCACCGACCAGAGCTACTAAGAGCTGGCGAGAATATGTATACCTCCTGGCAAAGGTAGCTCATGGTTTTAGCTACTAGACGTAAGCCTGTTACCGCACCGCAAAGTGCTAGAAAGGTGTCATCTGGTCACATTGAGAAGGGATTAATGTAAACAGTGCCCATTGGAAAAATACAGTTAGCCATCTCAGATAATCACTCACGTGCCGGTAACTGCTTCAAGCTGCGCTTGCCTGTTTAGGGGACACGTGCATAATATGCATTTTAATGTCCATATTTTTCCAACTCGTCCTTTAAGGAAGGTCGGTACCACGGACCATGCGCTGACGGACTTAACAACAAATCATAATGACTTCCCTCTTCATGACTCGCGGGTAACGTATGTGGGCATTGTGTACGGAGATGATCCGCTCAGTCCCTTTTCGCTTGAAAACCTATCCGCGCACGTGTAAAACAATATGAAAAGAACTATTTATGTCCGCGACCGTTGGAGCTTGCGGACATGCCGAGGAGATGAAGCGGCCGCGCTCCGTTTTGATGGCTGTCGCTTTCCGCAGGTCGCGGCAGCATTGTGTTTGGAAGCCGGCACCAAACCAACTTGGAGTCGGACTTGGCGGAGGGCCATGGATGGCTAAAAGGCACATCAAGCCGCGCAACAAAAGTAGCGGAGTGGCACACCGCGCATCTTATATATGAACCTTTATTGTCCCTAACCTAACGCTAACGTAACGTCTTTGCCTCCATACGTTGACCACGTACACTCGCATGGCTGTGCTGCGTATCGTTTTCGCCGGGCCGGAGCAATCATTCGGATTTCACTTCCTTGATGGCCTCTACCGTCGTCGCAGTCGTCGTCGTATTCTAGGAAGATGCACGCGAAAATAATTGGTAATAAATATCCCGGCGACCGCTGAAATAATTCATCAATTACAGACCTTTGGAGGTTCGACAAGGTTTGAGAGAGATCCGCACTGAACATGAACCCCCGAGCACGGCGCTGGTCAAATTGAACCCAAAAAAGGAGATGTGTGCTTGATGAATAATTGAAATTTGCGGAAGTAGCCTTGGCATACAATGCTGGTAGACGCGAAAAACCGTATAGGAGTTTCGGTTTTCTCCCGATGGGCCCCGGCAGTGTTGTGATTCAAAGAATTAATTGCTTCCCGATTCCCGGTCAAAATGAAATAATTCGCTGTGCTCGAGGAGGGGGAGGAGGGAGCGTCCGTGGGACTCTCTGGTGGGTAAGGCCCGCGTTTCGAGAGTGCTTGGATCGATCCAAACAAGATTTATTAGCATCGCACGCCATCTCATTACCATTTTCAATTTGCCGAAGTGTTTCCTCATACTTTTCCGATCATGCCGTCGTTATGCGGCGCGCGCGGGGCCCGGGCGTCTGGCGGCGGCGGCGGCCGTGGTGCACCTATACTTTTACCCGGAGCGCGCACGACGTCGAATCATCATTTTTCTCGTTCCGCTCACACACGCACGCAAACACCCAGTGCGCGTACGGAAAGTGTGGCGAAGTGTGGCGAATCTGCTGCAACGCCACGCGCTGGATTGCTGGGTTTGGTTACATTGCGAAAACAAATTTCTTCATCACGAGCGCTTCTTTTTTCATTACTTTAAAATTACCCCCAGGTACACACGTACACCTCCACGTCCTCCACGTCCTCCACTCTGCACTCTGCCGCCCCCATTTGCCCACAGATGGAAATCGATAGGATTCCATTTTCTAAATAGCGAGCTAAATTCGGTGCGCTAGTAAATTTTCATCGAGGAGGCGATCTTCCCATGCCCTGTACCATTTCGTCTGCTACTGCTACGGAGTACACTTAAAAATCTGTGGTGGGGATCTTGGCCAGGGGATTTCCTAGACCTAGGAGGCTAAGCTTAAGCAAACACTTTTATTCCTCAAAGCGTAGGAAACCGCAATGTATTTAATAAAGCTGTTAATTAAACCTTCTTTCTCTCTTAAAATAACTTTGGTCGTTCGCGCTGCCAGTGCCACCAGCAGAAGATTGAAACGTGTGCCGTGTGCGCCACATTTGTGTTGTTCTCCTCGTGGCTTTACGACTTTATTGTCCAGCACATAACTGTGTCCGGGAGTGATATCGCGACACCACGAGAAAAAAGCTCTTGCGCCGTCATGTACCGGTGCCTACCTATCCAGCTCCAGTTGGACCTGGGGACCTGGGTTTTGGGTTCTAGGACCGGGACCGGCTCGCGTGTGTGGCAAATAAATGCGCGGCCATATCTACGACGGTCGTATAAGATCATTGTGCACGGCGTGAGCGCAGCGCGCGCGCAAACTAATCATTGCCCTTCTGTAATTGCCTGACCACCTAGAAATACAATTAATTGTGCTGTGCGAACGAGCGAGGAGTGCTGGCCATCGCGTAGATAGTGCCCCACACGTGCCCCTGCATGTGTGTGTGTGTGAACGCGGCTCTGAGATACGACAATTGCGCTTTAGGTGCAATTCCAATTCTGTTGATCTTTATTGCGCAGTAACCGCTTCGTCATTTGCATCCCATACCCGGTGTACCACATGCTACATAAACAATCTACCAGCCGGAATCTTCTTGCACTACGGGTCTTACTGTTATTAAGAGCCTTCCATATTCTCAGTTTTGATACTAGGCAGGTCTTCAAATTTGGACAACCTCCAAATATTGCGCATACATCTTAGGGAGCTTAGAGGATACCATACTCGGGAACATGTGGTATGATATGGCATCCGCAAATTAATTATCAATTAGAGTTTCACTATCCTTATTCCAATCCCATCGGAGAAACATTAAGTCCTGCACAATTGTTGTAACAACAACCGGACCCATTACTATTACCTGCGAGATTATCTTCCCCGTTGGGGCCGTACCCATCCGGTTTGGTTTACGAGCCAATGAGCCAGATTCCTTCAGCGAGCTGATCCGAGCACATTCTCTGGAGTTTCCTCAAACCCACCAAACCACCTAGGCACACGTTGAGGAGTTGCGGTGTTGCGGATGATTGTCCCACCGACGTGACAATTATTTATTT
>JARJDQ010027978.1:0-15707 GCA_030264215.1 Geostiba sp. GC000077
CAATGTGTGCGCCATGGTGGAGTCGCTGGACGACCGTTGGTCAAGATGAAAATGAAACTAGAATGGCGTCCTCATCACCTTTCATCGTTTTATAATTTTCACTTGTTGTTGACCAACGTCTGGTGGTCTGGTGGGAATTAGCATCAATTATGGGGGCATAATTATCACCACACAAGGTGTCTTTGCATCCTGATGTATTTTAGACGCTTGCTCTGAGTCCATTTCGGTACGCTTAAAAATGGTAAAATGGTAACATCTGAAATCATTGAACGGCCATGAAACGACGCGTTGATAGTTTTGAGAACTGGAAATTGCGAATTAACAGTGTCAATAGTAATGGTCAGAGTAGAATATAGGTAACATATGTTCTAAATGTTCCATTAGTATATACGATGTTTTGCGCAGTGCTGCAATGAGGATCTTGTAATATGCGAAAGTAATTGCGTGTAATTCTTATGCGGCTAATTAATGACACGCATATACATAAAATGGGGTATACCAGCCTACTTTTTTTATTACAGAAATGTGAAGACAATGAAAATATGTATATGAGACGCGTGTTTTTTTAGTTCTCATTTTGGCCCTGAATGACGCCACTATTTTAAATTCAACGGAAAACCTTAAGTCGTCACTTTTGTGAATGTGTTGTGTCAGTGTGAACGTTGGCCTCGCTCCTACACGACACACTCACAAAAGTGACGAGTTAAGGTTCGCCCTTGGAAACTTAAATATCTACTGGATCGATTTGAATTAACTTATCATTTAGTTGTGATTATAAAATTTAGATTGTATTTAGCAATATGTTGTAATCTACGCGTAGTAATTGTAACTAAAAGATGGAATTTCCTGATCTAAATATTTTTTCTACAAATGCATTAAAAAGAGGGCAATTGCGCACGCATAATCGTTCGTGAATTGTTTCAATTTTAAGCAGTGCGTGAAGAATCAATGCAAATCAAATGCAAATCCTAATTTTTCACGCGTGAAAAAAACGGGGCCCTATTTGATTTCCATGCAATTTGGATTTTCCAAAGCAAACTAGAATTTTATCACGCATTGTTTGTGTGCATTTCTTTCTTTACAAAACACTGGAACGTAGTTATTTGTTTTCCACAGCACTCTGAAAATTTTCATGGTATCTGTGTGCATTTGTAGCAAAAATTTATTTGATGCTAGGCCGTGTTGATTTTTTCCTTGCTAATTCTAACACACTCCGTCGTGTGTTAAACCGCTCGAAAAAAAAAATGCTCATCACGCCCTATTATCAAAAAAAAACTATTATATTCATTATCAATTTATTAAGTACACTCAAATATCATGTATTGCGCACTAACCAATTTCCCTCTTAAACTATAGACCTAATGACTAGGACGAAACAACATAAACTGCGTTATGCGCTAAAATAACACCTGTACACTGATAAAATGTCTCTCGTCCCTATCTAATCAGGGACTGGACGATATTTGCGAAAACCATTCGCTTCATTGCCCGCACACACGAAATCGACACCGCAGTGTATCGGCGATCGCACGATGCCGGCGCAAATCAACCAGGAAGAAAAACATTCGACCAAGCCAAGCAAAAACTTGTGACCATCGGATCACACGCACATCCACGCGGTTTGTGCGAGACTACGCGTGACCAGTGCCATCGTGCTGTGCAGTTGACATGATTCGTGATTTCAAGCCGAATCCAATATTAATTGATTAGTTTTTTATATTATTGGCGGTTACTAATCAATTCGCCATGACGCGACTACGGTTTGCGCTGAGTCCGAGATATAAGTATTTCTGGTTTCCGCTTGTCATCGCAGCATGGACGATCGTAAGTTTTATTGTTTTCATCAAGCAATTCGAGGCATTAACCCCGCTTTTCTCTTTTAGCTGCAGTCGGTGGCGCACGCCTGGTGGGTGCTTTATGGGCGCGAAATGCTCGCGTGCGAGGTGCAAGTGAAACGCCAGCTGGAATTTTATTTATACATGACGTACTTATACTGTAAGTTAGCATGTCATTGTCGTCGTTGATGACCAAGATCAATCAATGCTAATTGCACGACAGTAGACTAACAGCCACAATTCTAGTAAAACATATAGTAAAGTACTAAAGTAAACAATTTCTAACGTCAATTACTGGCATTCTTTTCTTCGTTTAATATTCAATTCGTGTTTATGTCTTGTTTAATTAGGTATTTGCTTGTTATGTAGCAGGTGATGGCGACTGTAACCAAAAGGCCTTAAATCCATTTGCGCGTATCATATTCAAGCAAGTGGCAGACGACCCTACAACATGGATGTTGCCCGTACCGAGGACTATGTACAAGGAGGATGGCGCCATGTCTGAATCTTTGATGGATTTGTACCTGGGCTCTGATGCCGTATGGATAGTTGCTTCTGTCGGTTTATTAGGTAAATCATTATATAACTCTTCCTTACATGGATCTAGTTTCTAGTCACGTGGTCAAACACGAAATTGAGGTTGGAGTGTTGGAAGGCACACAAAAATTGTGACTTCACATTAGATCTACTATACCAATGTGCTAGGTGCTACTATGCTATTTGTGTTGCATAACGTATTATTTCGGCGCATAACCGCAAGGAACATCGCACATATTGTGTGATTGTGTGAACTTGTTTAACTCATGATGATTAATAACGATGATTAATTGATTTTATTTTCTTGACATTGCTTACAGGTGGAATACTAATGCAATTAAAACAAGGCACAGCGCTGATCTTCTACTTGCCATGGATCCTAGTCACAATCTTTATTCTCGCAATGGACCTTTTCAGTGCAATTTACTTTGCACTGCTGCTTCCATCGTCAGAGGTATATAGTTAATCGCATTGAATGCGACGCATTCATATCTAATTTGTTGTACTTCATAAGTAATAATGGTTTTAGGTACAGCTGTCAGGAATATCTGTGAAACTCAAAAAAACCACCATAATGGCAATTATGTCTGGGCGCTTAGGCTTGATCTGGATATTGAATGTCTCCAACATGGCGTACATCATATGGTACACGCG
Source organism: Geostiba sp. GC000077 (assembly GCA_030264215.1). Lineage (NCBI taxonomy): Eukaryota > Metazoa > Arthropoda > Insecta > Coleoptera > Staphylinidae > Geostiba > Geostiba sp. GC000077. Next base: position 3,027 of record JARJDQ010027978.1, read on the forward strand.
TGTATGTTATAAACAGCGCTACAGCGATGAGCGCACACGGCGTAAGCCCAAAATGCGTCGTCAGGATACCGAGAATCGCATAAAAAATTGGCAATTATTCTACGGTGAACTGGATGACAGCACCGTGGGTGGCAACCAAGCATACAACCAGAATTCCAGCTTCGTGTTGGAAGAGGATCTCAACTATACATCTATATTTAAAGAATTAGAAGACTACAATCACAAGCGTAAAAAGATCGAAGGTTCCACCGAACCGGAGCTGTGCTCAACATTCAAATCCAGTTCGTCCATCACCAACGAAAATAGTACAGCGCAAAATAGTATACAATGTCAACCGGATCTCAAGAAGAGAGTGAAGATTACAGAGCTGGTAACTCACTTGCCATGGTCGTACATTGATAGCAACAAGCAGTTTCCCCCAATATGCAAGTCAAAGGATGACGATCCAGGCAAGATGCATTCAAGGCCGAAGAAAGTCGTCCTGATGGAACCAACCAAAAGTGCGATTCATTGCCATCCGGGAAATGAACAAATATCTAGATTTTGACATTCGAGGCGTGATGTTAGAAATTCCCCAAAATGACTTTCAGCGTCTACATCGTGATTAATATTATAGATAGGATAATAGGTTATTTTTATACTGATAATTTTAACACAAATGTACTTAGGTTTTTACTGAAATCGATTTTAAGATAAGATGTTTCATTATATTGTACACCACCATGTTAGGTGACAGCGTGACGAGTGATAATAAACATACCAAGATCGGATCGATAAGGTTTCCCTGATAAGCTGATAAATGAATTGATGCTATTGCTTATGGTTGCGATTGCGAATGATATCTACATGATTCTCGTTATGTGTTGTTCAGAATCATCGAAATACCACGCATTTCTAAAATGAATCCTTTGTGAGTTTCGATTTCGTTCGAGATGCAGCCAAATCCGATTCTGAAGCCGCTTGCACTTTTCTTAGGTGTTTCTGGTTTGGTAAGCACCTACAATCTTTTTATATACTTTTACATTTAATATTTACTTGCATTAATAAATAGCTCCAAGGAATAGTATGGTTCATAGCGGGAATATTGGGTGTATTGGCGGTCAGTGACGTTTTGAAAATTCCTGAACTCTTTGATGACGTCTCTTCACTTCCACCCAAGATACCAACGCACAATGACTACATTGCTGAAGCCTTTAGAATGCTATACTTCTCTGACAATAAGAAAGCACTCAAAGAGCTGGGTATACAAGTTGGTGAAAAGACATTTGCAATCTTTATGATTTTATACATCATCGTCTCGTTCAGCTGGATGTTAGTGTCTGGACTGACGTTTTATAGTAAGTTGATGATTCACCGTTGGGATTTGTGATCCTCGACCTTACATCTTGATAATTGTATTTTAGTGTCGCGCTGTTCACACTGGCATGGATTGCGGACCTCTTTAATAATCTATAGTGTTCTGGTAACGGGTATAACATGCGTGGATCTTACTTTCATGAGTATGCTCGTCGCAGATTATCGAAAAGTGTCAGACTTGGGGGATAATGGTCTCCTTGGTAGTGGACACACCTACATTCTGACTGTCATAGGGATTATGTTCACTTTAGCCGCAAGAGGATATGTCCTCTTGTTGCTCAACGTGGTCAGTGTCATTTACTGTCTGTTCTATTGTTTTGCGTATTCTTCATGTGGAGACGACAGTAGAAGACAGGTATTGCACAACCTACCCATTGATGCGTACAAAGAATATCCAGGGTAAGTCCGCAAACATAGAATTCAGTGCAATGGTTTAACTCTCGCTTTTCAACAGAGAGCTTAATTTTGCGGAAGCCCTTAACCAGGAGCCTGCTGGGTTAGATTGGGCACGTGCTTTCACAAATACTGCATTTGATCCTGAGCAGTGGGATAATACCGAGGCCATTCTTCAGTCTGATCTTGCGCAGGAAGCTGCTCAGAAGGCAGTGTCTGCTGGGCTTAAGCACTTCGGTAATAAGGCAATGAAACAACCTAAGGCACCTCTATGGTTAGGAGGTTCTCAATCACCTGAGCCCGACTATCCCGCTGGCACGGAGGATTCTAGGCGGAGGGTGCCAAAGTCTTCTCCGTATGCTCTACCAGCTCAGAGCAGTAAACCACCAATGCCGCCAGTAGTACCCCCTGTACCACCGCCAAAACCACCTGGCAAGTTTCAGAAACCACAGGGGAAAAAGGGACCACCGATTCCTTTCCCGGATTATTCGCCACCATCGTCACCTAAGGAACTGCGGCCGGTGATCAAGCCTCATTCTTCGTACTATTAAGTTCATACAATTTTAGGGGACAATTTTGTAATACAGTACCATTATTTATTTTTGAAACCCTTGTACAAAATAGTAATGAATTTGGTAGAAATCTACCTGCACCTCTACACTTTAGTCAATTCCTCATAGATAGAGTTTACTGAAGTCGAAGTTTGGAACTTGCTTCTTTCCGAAGTCGAGTTGTCCTGGCGTCGGCGAAGGTTGTTTGGTCGATTTCGCCACCATGGTGTATGTACTTACCGTCGGTAGGAAGGGCTGCAGCTGCGGATAGATGGGCTGGGGGACCAAGGTACCCTTAAAGCTTGTCTGCTTAATCTGCTTGTTGTAGTCCTTGGCCCTCTCAAACACTTCGTAAGAGTTGTCCACGTTAGAGAAGGAAGACTTGGTGTCGCTGTTGTGATGGATAGTCTGGAAGACCGGCTGCGGCACAGAGGGTGCTACCACCGGTGTATGGGTGTACCTAGTTGCAGGCGGCGGCGGTGGTGGAGGAGGCGGCGGGGGCGCCACCGGTTTAGAGCGTGCGCTACCGCTCACCTCATATCGAATGTGCGCCTTGTTGTTGTGATTATAGTTAACGTAGTGGTGCTGCTGGTGCAGCGGCGCTTTCGGCTTGGGCCGCATCACCTGCGCTTGTGGGGCTTGAAAGTTTTCGCGATAGGTAAACGGTCTGATGGTCGTCGTCGTGGTCGTCGCCGGTGGCGGCGGCGGTGCGTACGTCGTGCTTGTCATGAACACCACCGGCGAGCGGGTGGTCGTGCGGGCCTTCTTCTTGCGCTTGTTGCGCTTGGTCGGCGAGGAGGCGTCGTCGTGTGTGCTCTCGCCGCGCTGATCGTGATAGCGCGGGCGATGATAGTCGTGTGTCAGTTGTGTCGAGGGGATCGGGTTCCAATCTACAAAAACGTCCGCTTGAGTGTCGGCATTCGCATTTAATTGACCACCTGGACAAATACATTATTTCAACACATTGAATATCACTGCTTTCAAAAGAACACTGTCGCAAGATTGGTGCGGTACCACTTCTAAATCGTGTGCCCGGTGTATTTTTGTGGTTTACGTGCGATTCGTGCGTGTGCGAGTCGTGCTACACGCGGTGAGCGGTGATAATGTCTTTGTCCTGGGCGTGATTGCAACACTGGGCTAATAGTAGTGAAACAGTAAGTAACCTGAGTTCTGTAGATAGGGCACGTAATTTTGCTGATTCGAGCTGGCTGTCTCTTGATACTGCCCATCTTCTTCGGGATAGCTGTAAGGGGTGGCATCCTCGTGACGAGGTGGCCTTGGTTTGATGAGATCGTGGTACTCGTCGTGGTGATTTTCATAATGTGGCCGTTGGCGGTGTTTGTGATAGCGAGTGGATGATGCATGTGCGCTGGGCTCGTAGAAGCTGTCTTCTAAGCTACTGATGGGCTGATTAGGTCGGAAGGGTTTGCTCTTGGAGGCTTTCGTCCGCTTCTAAACAACCAACACATAACCTCAACACTGACCTCCTCAATTAGTTCAAAATACACAAACCTTGTGTTTCTTGCTCTTCTCTGGCTTCAGTATAATTCTATGCACGTCTCGACGATCCACATCATCATCATCATCATCACAATTGATTATCACACAAAGCGTGCACACCACAAAAAGCAACAGTAGCAGTTGATGCAGGTGCATAGCGAATTCAACCTTGCTTCGGAATTTGATATGTTGGTAAGGCAATGCGCACCTGCTTTTATAGAAATCCAGACCATCGCATTTCCCACTTTGCACTTTTAGAGACTTAGAAAATGGTAACATGCTCTTCTTGTGGCGAAGAAGCAACGATTTTACTTTCGTTAGCGTGCCACTGTTGTCGTGGCTCGTGGCCGTGACCGAGAGCGAGCGCGATCGAGATCTTTTGCTTTGTTCGACCGCAACGCACGTAACATTAGCACATCGTGCCAGGTAGCAGCTAGTCTTGAATGAGTGAATAACTGCAATCAATTTTAAGCGAGCACTGAGTAAAAGCCGAGCAATTAATGCAGCACACACAAGAACCATATCTGTTGTGCAGTGCGATTATTGGAAAGATACAATCGTACAATCGACTTCATAAAAGCAGAACAAAACAACTTTCATGATAAACTCAACATTTGTTGGTCGTTATTTTAAAGCAACGGCAATTTTGTTCATGTTGAGCATGAACTTGATAACACAGTTTATATGCAATTTTTTTCATATAAGCAAAGTGATTGATTCTTGCTTGCAACATTCTGTATATTAGTATATTTGTTCGTTACTAGAAAACGAAAGTCTTTTACGTGCTGGTCAATAAGCTGCGAAATATACATGCGTTTGGGCACAATGCACGCGACGCTTGCATTTTTCACTTGCGCACTTATAAACTCTCATTTTGTTCGTTTTGCCTCACAATTTTCATTGCGAAAAAACTCACCTGCTAATCAAGTCGCATATTGTTCACGTACACCATGACTTCCCATGACAAATGCCCATTGAGACAAAGAAACAAACATTTTGAATGGTAATGACAATTATTGATTATGATTTTGCCAATTCATACAAATTTAAATTTTCATTATACAGGGCGTCATCGAATTGGTGCAAACGCTACACGTGGCGCGATTCTTTAATTAATTGTAACAAGAAAATCCTCATACAAAAATGGTTTAACTCTCTTCGTTTGCTTACACAAAATTTGCATAATGAGATTGTTCTTTCCAAAATCGGCACTAAGGTTAACTAAAATCGGCATTAAAATGGCTTTTCTATGCCTAGGCATTAAAGTAAAACAAAAGAGCAACAAACGAAAGAGATAAGAAAAACAATCAACAACAATGCGCTCGCTGAGCGCGCCGCCGAGCGATTTTTGTTTATTCTTCAATTCCTTCATTCCATGATTCTTGTGTGGCAGACTCCAGTCTGCCGTTCACAACTAATAAATAATTTATTAATTTATCTAATTTCAATTTCGGTCGGCAGTAAAGTCCTTTTTTATTACTCACCTGGTTTATCCACATTCGTAATTAAAGACAACAACTATACTGCCTTGATACATAAATAATTATTTACTTTCTGCAAACTCAGTTCTCTCTTAAATAGTATTTAATCAGATTTTTTATTTAATCAGAAGTTTTATTATCAACGGGAATTGGTGGAATATCAGATAAGGTTGTAAGCCACTTTACACGAACTTCTTATTCAGCTGACGTTTCGAAATTTTATTATTTCTTCATCAGAGCTAATAAGTTATCGTAGTTTAGTCGTAATTCCTGATGTCGTAATTCAATTGTTTAACTTTTTTGCCACTTCGATAACACCCTGTATATGGATTTTATTATAAGTATTTGTTTCTAGAAAAGAAAACATACCGGGGTGAACATCAATACTGATATTAAATAACCGTGACGCTGTTCATTCATATCATCAACTTACACATATAATAAGTTTAATACTCATACTGAACACTGAGCATGTTTTACATATGTTACATTTACATACATGTTCTTTTTGTAAATTACTTAGGTATGTTATTGCTTTATTCTTGAATTTTTTGCGTACTTTACCAAAACGATAAATTATTTTAGGTCGACGATTTTGTATAATATAATTCGTAAGTAGCATTCTTCAAGTTTGTAAACTTGCAACTTGCAAGTATCTTCGTATATCTTCGTTCTTGAAATAAAACCTGTCCTGATTAAAACTTTCCTTTTATTTAACGTGGCAATCGCAATGCCAAGACTTAATAAAGTTATAAATAGTATGGACACATGTTTTATTTGTTCGGTGGTTTAAAATGGCCAACATTCTCAGATTTCTTAGCTTCGTCTTCTTTTTTCCGATTAGAAGATTGTTTGACATATTTTTGTTGATTAGTGGTTTCGCTAGTAAGTATTTTGAGAAGGATCTCGCATGTTACCAAGTGTTTATAATCGTTGTTAGATGACAATATTGAGTTTTATCAGTGGACACCACATGGGAGATTCGTAATTGATGAAACTAACATGGACACATTAGCAAGAATAAACGTCAATGCCACGACTTATTTTATTGTGCACGGATGGCACGAGAACTCCACTCTGGACGAATACGAATTGCTGGCAAAAAATTACTACACGATGGACAAATATGCAAATATTATCTTGGTAGATTACGGAGAACTTGCAATGGCGTCATATGTTGAAGCACCAGCCATCGTTCGTCGAGCAGGTAAATAATATCAATATCACCTCACCACTAAGTCCTAAAACTAAACACAAATGTGTTTCAGGAGGTATTATTGGAAACAAACTTATCGCCCTCATCAAACAAGGACTAATCAATGTAAAACGCTTCAATGTCTTTAGCCATTCATTGGGTACACATGTAGCTGGTATGGCAGCACGTATAATTAGAAACGAACTGCACGAATCGATTGCTCGAATATCAGCCTCAGATCCGGCGGGACCACTCTTCCGTGCACCGTTTGGGATAGGTCCTCTTTCGGACTCTCTGACAAAGGATGATGCCGATGTGCTTGATATCACGCACACCAGTTATCTTGCTGGTTCCGTAGAAGCGTTTGGAACCGTTGATACCTACGTTGATTTGGTTGGGGGACGTCAACCTGGCTGCGTTGGGGATGCAGATTCCGACGAGTTGCTGTTTTGTGATCATCGACTTGCTCGCGCGTACTTTACGGAATCGATTTTGTCCTGTGGTTTTCACCAAACGAATGCTTTAGGTATCCGCATCATATACGGGGAGCATATGCCCTTGAAAGCAACTGGGATTTTCAGGATGCAGGTCAATGCAAAGCCACCATACGCTAAAGACATTAATACGTATCCAAGTTGTTAATTTTCAATAATAAGCTGTATATTTCGCACAATAAACAATGATATAATTATCGATTGTTGACTGCTAGGCAATCCTGGGTTCCCTCTGCATACGGAGGAGTGGCAGTAACTGACATAAAGTACACTCCACGGGCACTGAGTGGCATATGTTGTCCGTAGACAATAGAGTTAGCACCCGGCAAATCTTGAGGAGCTTGTCGCTGCTGAAAGTTACACGATAATGAGAGTCGTATGGACTCTGTAAAGTAGGCCCTCGCCAAGCGATGATTACAAAACAACAGCGCGTCTGCTGAAAACTGTCCATCACAAGCCGGTTGATTCCCACGTAGTAAATCCACATATGTATCCACATGACCAAACGCTTCCCATGTACCCATGGTAAAACTGGTATGCGTAATGTCCAACATATCAGTATCGTCCTTTGTCAAGGGTTGTTGACCCCAGTTGAACCCATAAGGAAAACGAAATAGTGGACCGGCTGGATCAGTGGCAGTTATACGTGGCACGCGTTGACCGTTCATGCCAGTCTTGATGATCTTCGCTGCGAGGCCACAAACGTGCGCACCTAGTGAGTATCCAAACAGTTGAATGTTTGCAAGAATAATGCTCTTCCGTTGCAGCATGCGAACAATTCGCTTGCCCATAGCAGTTCCAGCTAATGATACTATATCACGCGCTTCGAGGTATGATTCCTGAGCTATTCCTCTATAGTCAACCAAAATGATATTGCTCGCAGGATCCACTTCGAAGTAATTTTTTGCGATTTGTTGGTATTGTGCTTGAGTGCCATTTTCGGTCCAGCCATGAACGACGAAGTAAGTACGACCAGTGTGGTTTAATGTGTTGTAATCCTTGGTTAAGAGAACTGGAGTAGTTGTACTGCCGTCCCATCTGTAGAATTCAACTGGACTTTTAATACAAGCTGCCTGGGCAGAAGTGCATAATGCAAATTGAATAAAGAATAAGTATAATATAGTTGCCATGTTGACTTAAGTAGAAACTTTAAGATCCAGGCTTCAAGAGTGCGAATATTGTTTATATAATATACCTGCACCTGCACTCGTAATATACGTTGTCATGCGCCAACTCTATTGATCTGATAGATATGTTAAGCACAATTTTAAATAAATTTAACAATTTTACATAAATTTAACTTGTAAAGTAACCATTTTTTATTTTATTTTTTGGATTGTTTTGCATTTCAAATTTGAAACATTGAACATTTTTTTATATAGTTCTAACTTTAACAAACACGATTGATTCCTGGTGACGATATGGTGATCGACCTGACTACCTTGGAATAATTTGTGTTTTACCACTAATATGTTAATTTGGAATATGATACCAATTTAATTTGAATTCATTATAGCAAGCTTGAACCAAACTTGTTTTGGTTTGAATAAAATATTAATGGATTTATTCAGTGAACATTTTTATGTCATTAGAGGAATTTTCCGGTTTGTAGTTTCCTAGAAAATTAGAAATCAACTTTCTTATACGTCCAGATGCCCTATTTTTTTATCCGCATCGGAACGAAAAAAAAAAAGATTTTTAACGATATAAAACGTGGTAAGGTTCTATGATTTTCTAACACGGAAAACAGGAAAAGTATTAATCACGTTTCCGTATTACACAATTTCTTCGACACATATGTAGGTGTAACCACTTATTGTTGAGAATCTAAATAATATGTATTGTATCTTATATGTATGTATATGTGATACATAAACTTGACCATCTGCAGTGCCCGTGCCGGACCCAGCAGAGATAAGGCAGTCTTGTCCGGCATACGCGTGAATACGCACACGCTATAAATAAAGAAATACAAGAGTGAATTAACTGAACTTTATCTACAATCATCATAGTATTCGCACTAAAGAGCGCTTCATCATTATCATCCTCTAACACTTATTAATACGTAACAGGTATTCCTTTACGCTTACGAACACAATTTTCCATTATTTTCAAATATTTAGTAAATTTTATGCTTTCAGTTAAATTTTGGTGGTACATTTGAACGCAAACGAGACAACAGCGTTACTTTCACTAAATTCTCTAAAATTTGCTCCGAATGACAAGTTCTCAAATACAGTGTTAATCAACAATTTTTTATTATTGACATTACACTCTGTGTACACGCTCAGCACGCACAATTAATTAATTAATTATAATTATTCTCTAAAAACTAGGGACGCGTAATTAAAACACCATAGCCGTGGAATTTTTCAAAAGTTGCTCTCAATTGCCCTCAATTAATGAAGAAATATTTTGGGATTATACCATGTATTTAAGTATATGATATAATTGTTCTAGTTTTCTTCTTGTGCCAATCAACAACCTTCTCAATTATAAATACAATTGCTGAAATAGCTAACCCAACAACTAATAGAACAAATGCAACTACTAAATGATCCATTGTCAAAATATTATGAGTTGTAGGCTCTCGAAATTCGGTCCTTTTCAGTCTGTATCGGTGCAAAAACTGCCTTAAATACATATCGGCGACACCGCTAGCGCGTATCCAGTTAGCGACCTCATTGTAAGCTTCAAATAGTGGATGTCCTTTTGCAAAGACATGTGCCAAATTATAATGCATGAATTGCTCCTCGATGGTGCGAATGCCCACAATACCACTTCCGTCAATGAATAATCCACGTTCCACCATATAATTCAACAGTTTTCTGGAGCCAATAGAAGCCATATCCTTCTTTTCAGCGATGCGCAGGAATGCAAATATAAAATCATCATGTGTCACAACAGGAATGTTCTTCTTATAAATCAACTTTCCCAATTCACCTGCACTATTATTGTACACTTCTGCGTCGTTTCCGAGAATAGAAATGACTAGATTCCTATCCATCACTTCCTGAAGTGTTTGAATTGGCTTCTCCCTGTTGGTATATGTCAACGTGATAATCAACAGAGCTTCCCAGCATGCATTTACAATGTGTATGAATATCCAAGTACAAATATAGAGGATTCTTAGTGATGATGCCCTTGGTATATCATAACTGATTTCGCTGAAGAGAAACATCCATGGCATCATGATGGAATGCCATGATGACCTCATTGTACAATAGGCCACTTCATTTGGAACAAGCTTGGAGAACATACCCCAGATAACACATGCACCTAAAAAAGTGGCGGAGATGATCGCCCACATCTCCGGCGAGAACAACCTGGCTAAATTCCAAGTGTGTGACATAAGCGGTGGCGTAGGCACGTTCCATATTCCGTCATCATCATGAAATGGAAATGTTGGTTCAAAATGTATCATTATGAACGGTGTTATTACTTTAATACCACCCATCCCTAGATCACCTTCTTTATTTGCAATGTCACCCAAAAGGCTTGAATATGTGCCATTTTGTTCATATTCACCGTTGCCCGTCCAAACAAACTTGTAGCGGTGAATGAATTTAAAATGTGGTTGAAATACTCCCTCTAGCAGTTGGAAATCAATTCCATCATAGAAGTAACCATCCATAACGTCGAAATATGGAGGACGACCACAAGAAAGGATCCTAATTGAGCTGTTTCTCCAGAATCTGGGTATTTGATTAGCAAAATAGTCTCCATTCTGGATTAAAACTGGTGTTGTATCTGGATGACGAATATTTTCATACTTGTAGGGTTGATAGTTGAATACTCTTGTTGAGTTAGTAATTACAACAACATTGTAAATATACTCACTACTCAGATTAATAAATAGGTTTTTTAAATTTGTCATCTCTTCGGCATTGGTTCTCTCTAAAGGTACCGTATTATAGTAGTAAATGATAAATTTTGCTCTCGAATTCCAATCAAGCAAAAGTTTCAATTTGTTAATGATCATTGTTGAATTTAATATTAAAAAATAAGTTTGAATCTGCCTATATTTCTTCCAGAATTCCGTCATATAATCGAAACTTTCCAATTTGTAGTTGTAAATTAGTTTCGTGTAGTTTGTAAGTAAATAAATTAAATTAAGCTTCAAATTATCAGATGCGTACATTATTCTGTTCAATGATGTTACATTTTTAGAGAGAACATCTTGAATCAAACTTTCTGTTCCTTTGGATATATCTTTATTCACTGGTACCAATATACTGATATCTGATGAAATAACACGAATTAATACTAATATTAAAAGATATTTTGCTTGAACAATGTTGACTTTCATGGTTCCAAATTCTTATTGAAATGCAACTGAATATATCCAAGATCCTAGAATATATCCAATATTCTATTGGTAAAGTTTTAATTCGAATTAAATTACCTTACAATATGGACTTCATTATTTTTTTTTCATAATAATATTTAATGCGAGTTACAACTAAACTAAACTTTTACAGGCCTAAACTTTAAACGCAGGCGGCAAATGTAGAATTCCAGGCCATTAAATATTCTACGAGGTGTGTGAGTGTGGAAATAAGTGTACGAGCTTCAACCTTCTTTAGGTAATTCTCAGTTGAAATTGTTAATACAAAAAATGTGTCTCTTTCATAATCAAATTTTCCGATTTATTTCCATATTTTGCTCTATACTTCCCGATTCTCTTTCTTTAATGTCTTGCGGATTCTGATAGGCCAGAAGACGCTCGTTAAAACGCACCCCATCCCAATGCCCTCATGCGTCCGGAAGTGCCTTAAATTTGAAAAAATGTTGACAAATTAATTTAATAATTTCAAGTTACTCGACTGAAAATCCTTTGTATTTCCCGAACGCGTGCTCCCTTTTTAAGTATCATTGCTAATTCTAATAGCCCAGGACAGGCTCCTGAAGATACATCCAGACCCAACCCCCCAAGGCCCCGTAAATGCCTTACATTCAAATATGAAAACTTTCTGAATTATTTCCAGATTTTGCTTATTTCCCGAATACCAGCTCAATCTTTAAGTATCTTTGCTGATTCTGATAGGCAAGAAGACGTTTTTTAAAATGTACTCCGTTCGAAACCCCTCAGGGTCCTGTGTGTGCCTTAAAACCAAATTTGAACAGTTTTGATAAATGAATGTGATAATTTGACGTCATTCGACGGAAAATGATTTATATTTCCCGAACGCGTACTCCATTTTTCAGTATCATTGCTGATTCCGATAGCCCAGGAAACTCTCTTTAAGATGCACACCGTCCCAATCCCATCAGGACCCTAGAAGTGTATTAAAATCAAATTTGAACATTTTCTGATTAATTTCCATATTTTGCTTTATCATGCATGCTAGCTCTTTCCTTTAGTGTCTTTGCGGATTCCAGTAGACAATAATACGCTCTTTTAAATGCATTCTGTCCCAAACCCCTGAGGGCCCTGGAAGTACCTTAAAATCAAATTTGAAAATGTTCCAATTTATTTCCATATTTTGCTTTATATTCCCCGAATGCGCTCTGTTTTTTTACACGTACTCTTTGACACTCTTTAAAATGACGGGGTGCAACCTCTTCAGGGCACGGGAAGTGGCTTAATAGAGTTATTTATGAAATTAGTGTGTAAAGTTTGATTTTAAGATGCGAGGTCGAGAATTTCGCAACGAACGTAGTGAGTAGTATTCTAAATTGAATATCAGCCATGTTGAAAAAAATTTCAA
>JARJDQ010027991.1:0-10873 GCA_030264215.1 Geostiba sp. GC000077
AAAGTAATAAACACCCTGTATTTAAACAGGTTAAAAATAAAGCTCACTTCAAAGGACAATGTTAAATGTGGCATGATGTACAAACACTTCGAAGCCTATTTATTTCACACTTCTTGGAGGCATCTTTTGTGCGACATTTATTATCATTGGATCACTGCGCTGAAGAAGTAATTACGAGATGGCAATTTAATTGGCTCCCAACGATATTGTTATTGTCTCCTTATCGTACGCACCGCGTCCCGAATAAAGGCCCTTTTAATTTGGTCATATTCGGTTGACTTCCTGCGCAAGACGCCGAGACAAAACAAATAAATAATACGACTGTATTCTTTACAAAATGGCGGCGCGGCGTGCGGCGTTAATAATGACCTCACATCAACATCCATCAACTGAGCATGTAACATGTTATCAACAACAAAATACACGTACGTTTTGCGGGCGCGCGATGATAATATATAAAACTACACAAACGAACGATGGTGGCGGCGCCGGGACAATTTGTCCGACCTGTCCGTCCACACCATATGCGGCTCATTTTGCGCTTTTTGGCGTGGCGACAAACAACTAATAATAGCGAAAAGTTACAAATAACGGCCGTGGGCAGCAACAATGCGAGCGCCAGGTCGAAACAGCTGTAATAACGGTTGAAATTGCGTGATATATAAGAGTCGAGTCCTCGAGTCGTAGATATGCGGCGTATTTCTATCTGTTTCTCTTTCTGCATCTGTATCTTTATGGTTGCGCGAGTATATACGAACACGTCACGCCATTACGTTTATCTGTTACTCTTCGCGAGTCGCACGACAGCACGAGTATCGCCGTAATGACAATAATTTGTTTGATTGTTTCGCATCGTGCATAATTTAGCAAGGAAGTGAGGAGGCAACGAGGAGATTACGCTGTGCGAATGAGAGAAGAATGGAGCTGTGGCGTGCGAAGAGGATAGATAGGGGAAAGACTGGGGAAGCTAAGTGAATTGGAAGGCATGCTTTTTCAGCGGGGGATTAAGGGATTCACGCCCAACTATTACTGCATTCGAATGGATTACAAACCACTTGCGCTGCGCCATTTAACAATCAAGCAATTGTTGGATTTCCTAAATTTGTAATTTTGAAGATTGATTTTCGGGTACTTCCTGTGGGACTTTATGAACTTGTAATAAAGTGTAGAACCGAGAACAGATAATAATTTTTGTGGAGTATTTATTATTATTACATAGTATTTGACATATTTCAGAAATAATTTTTTTTTCGAAATCGGCACTAAAGTAGCTTTTCTATGCCTAGGCATTAAAGTAAAACGATTTCGAAAAATATATAATAAGTACATCAGCAGTAATGTCCTTTTTTTATTACTCATGTGGTTAATCTTCACATTCGTAATAAAATAGCCAACTTTACTGCCTTGATACATACATAACTATTTTACGTCTACTCGTAAAAGAGTACTTAATACCCTGTATTCTCGAATTCAATTCTTCAATTTTAAGCACTTTTAATGATACTTGGTTCATCTAATGACAGTAACCTAGTTTATGACATTTGACAACTCAAAGCATCAATGTCGCAAAATATTATCTTCTAACTTTATTTGGTGGTCAAAGAAAAAGTTGTATCTACTGCTTATGTAATAAATGCCTTTTTGTCCAATTGTCTTGCTATATGACTGAAATATGAGTGCAAACAAAAAAAATCAATATTTGAAATCTAATTAATGTCAGCAAGAAAGTTAAAATTAATCTACGGAGATGAAAAATGCGAAGAAAATTCTGTTTTGTTATATTATTGTGATTCTTGATGCTTAAGAGCCCCCGATACCAGCTGATCAACTTGTTCGACGTGATCCCCTCCGTTACGTCTTGGCCAATGGCAGCGGAGAAACAAGAAATTCCAATTTATTATTTTCATCCTACGCCTAAACAATACCACGGATTTATATTTTAGAAATTTTATATAATAACTTATAAATTCTAGCACCTTTCTACGTTGAGCTATTGTTGATTAATTGCAATATTATAAAAATAAATAACATTTTTGTACACACAGTTTTATAGAGTATTCTTCAAAAATAGGAATTTTTTGGAAATAAGCTCTTTGGAGCAAGAAAATAAATTAAATTCTGAATAAAATCATGTATTTCCTGTGGTGCTATAACTAAGGGATTCGCTGTCGTTTGAAAATAATTTAGGAATAAATATACATTGAGTTAAAGGGGGCTTTTTTTTACTACAGGCAACCAAACATACACCAAATTCACCATTGAGGCGTCTTAAATATGATTATTCTATGGAAGATGCAGGTGAGCCAAAAATGATATAGTATATACGTGGTGTTAACTTTAAGGGCGCACACAGAAAAGGAGTTTATTCTACAAAGAATTTAGAGTCTAAAATGAGAGACAACTATTGGCGTTAGTTTTGAACATATCGCTTGTTTTATGTCTTTATATCAACAACATGATTTTATTTACTAAACGCCCAATAACTCAATAATGAGAACAACCACAATTATGGAATTAGCATCATTGGAAAGAGCGTAAAATTTCCTTTAATTTAGTATATATCACAGTGCATGTAAAATTCAAGAAGAATCAAATACAAGCAAGAGAAACAAAAATTTATTTTGAAAAAAATAATTGGCAATTTTTAATGATCAATAACTCATACAATTATATAATTGTGAATTAATGTTTATTATGAAAAGTTTGCGAATTTCATGCCCTTTCCAGCGATACTATTGCATGTACAAAATGTTAACAAATTCATTATATAATCATCAAATGTATCTCCAAAAACACATCATGTGTTTCACCATTTGAATCTTTGTGCCAGATAAAAACACATTTTCCAGGCTCAGATATTTCTCGACATTTAGTTTGTCATCATCAACTAATTATAAAATTCAAACCCCGTCTTTGTGGGAATTAATTCCACGTATCCTATATCTCAAGTACTAGTAGTACTTCCTATTTAAAATAAAAATAAAAAAAAGTTAATCCAATACAGCAACTTATTCGTTGTGTGGGAAACCAAGGAAAATACAATTTGATCCACTCAATTGGGAAATACAAAGCAATTTCCATCCCAAATTTCTACTATACCGTGCGTCGAAATTACAGCGAGACATAGGGACGATGACCGATATGTAAATTGACCAGAATACACTGTAGCCATTATAGGCAACCAAGTATACAGCGCAGACAAGTTGTAGGCGGATCCCTATGTCACGTTGTAAGATGTACGCAGGGTAGTAGTGTATCTTTAATGACCCGTCGGACTTGAACCGAGATTACATCTGACTTATTCATTTGCCAGTGCGTCTATTATCTATCCCGGTGCAAATTGGAAACTACAGAGCACCGCAGAATGACTTGATTGTATTAGGCGGCGGGCGGCCTTTCGGGCGCAAAGCCGCCCCCCACAACTGCATTCCAATAAAGCGGTCGACAAAGGAAAGTGTGGTTGTAAGCGAGATGCTATTTTCTACCGTATTAGCCAGTCGTTCGCCCAACAGTGGCGAGATACTTTCGGCTCGAACGGCGGTATCAGCATTGTATGCAATCTGCATAGCGTCGGTGTGGGGGCGGTAAAACAATGCTCGGCAAATATGCTCCCCACGTAATTACGCTTGGCTGCATTCTGCATATTGCACGCGCTGTGCGGCATGCAACAACGAATAAAATCTAAATTTAATTTATTAATATGCGCGCACAAAATTGCAGCAAGTGCAAGCATGGAAATTGTTTACAAATTAAATTAGATCGCAATCATGTTAAAATAACCATTCAATGGTGCTTTTTTGTGCCGAGGAAAAAGCCCTGTTGATGTCAACAACCGAAGTGAATGGATTGCGGAGCGCACGTCGCGTTGATGGTTTTATGAGCTGTGGAAAAGTGGATATCGTCATGATTTTTCCATTATTACAACAAGCAGCTGGATCCGCCTTGGAGTGTTATTCCTGGCCTCCGCCCGCAGCGGCGGTTAATGTTCGCCGCGAGCATTTATCACTCCGTGCGCCGCCGCCGCGCACTCTGTTAAATAATGAGTGAGTTGAGCAAAAAACCGCATGCTTTTATTGTTTGCCTTGCATGTTGTGTGCCGTCTGGAGCAAAAGCTCTGCTCCAAAAAGCTCAGATCCCTGAGGCGCTGAGGCACTGATGCCGGAGACCGCAAGAATCGATGATAATTAGCGATCTATAGTATAGTATACGAAAACCACCCATGAGAGAAGATGAATAATGCGAGAACAAAAAGCTTTTGAAATTGGCGCACAAAAAAAAGTTAACGTTTTGTTCATGCGGGGAGGGAGAAAAAATCAACGAGACGCATGGGGACAAAGATTTCCCTTTCGGCGCCACCCTGTTTATTGTGCGTCAAGCTGGGCGCATTTGTCATTCGTGGCGAAAGTTGCGCGTAATTTAATTTGGAAACCGGCAAAAAGCAACAATGCCCCAAAACTCAAACCCGAGGTGCCGACGACCAAAAATGAAACCGATCCCCAATACCTAAAACTTACTGCGCAAACTTTTCGAGTTTCGACTATATTTCGCAGACACACGCGCAGTATTTTACACCATCAATAACCTTCCGGGCAGGAGACGTCAAAATGGCCGCCGTGGCATGTTTGCTAGAAAAGGCGATAAGCTGCACTGCAGCTAATCATTCCATGTGGAATCAAATTTAAAGTTAATTGCATATCCACTGCAAGGACTGAAACATCCAATCGCATCACCTTACATCTGGAAATTGCACGCGATCGATAATCAAATTAAGCTCCAGCGTCGAGCTTCATCCCATGTTTGATTTCTTTGTGCTGGAGCACAAGAATTTAACGAACGATAATGTGACATGCGCTTTGATTTTAAACTCACTGGCAGCGCACACAAGAGCAGAGGAAGCAAATCAGAGACATCAGTGACATCGGAAACTATTTAATCTCGATGGCGATGTGCAAGAAGTGTTTTCATCATTCTGTCAGCACAGACACGACGCGATGCGAATTTAAATTATTGTTGCCTGTAGCTTTTCCAGCGCGCAAAAGAAGATAAAACATTAATTTGTTAATGAGGCGCATGCAAGCTGGGATAAACGGATTTCAAGGATGCAAGGATTACGCCCAGCTGGAAAAACGCAAAAAGGCGCGAAATAATACGTCATAAATTTGCAAAGCTCACCAAAGTTTAATCTTGATGATTACTCGATGGCTGTTCTAGTCCTTTGATGCTGTTCCTGATCCTGATCCTGATCCTGCTCTTAATCTTAAACCTGAAACAAACAACACGTATTTTTAAGGCATCGAAAAAATTTGTTTTATGAAGAGGTAAATGTTGGGTGTGCGACGACTGGCGATGGGGCGGTAGTTCATATCAGAAAAACGGCTCGCCGAAAATAAGTGTCAAAATGTAACGGAACGTGTAGCGCGTGCCACATGTGAGAATGTAAGGATGTAAGGATGTAAAGATATGAGGTAGGGTTCTCAGGACTCAGGACCTTCGTCGGCAACGTGGTAGTTACATTAGTTGACTTGACTTGACAAGCCGAGCAGACAGCACTTCAGGACTTGGTAAATATTGCCGCGTGATGAACTTTCAGGGTGGAAAAGTACCTTCTAAAAATGTACATAATTTTTAGTCAATTAATTTTTGTTTCTAATTCATTATCAAACATTTTCATAAATGTGAACAGCATAAATTTGAAGAGCTTTTTAATGCTTCAGAGGAGTGCAAATGGATGGGCATCTACCGGGGTGAAAATATAATATTGAGAAGAAGGAAAACAGTAGCTAAAAGTTAATCTAAAACCAAAATTATTTAAACATGAAGCAAATACTTCTTCAACGCATTTTATTTTATGACTACAACAATTGTTGAAGTAACTGAGACGTTTTGTAAGTAATTTTAAGACGCTTATGTTCAAAGTTTTATATTTTCTCCTTTGGAACTTAATTTATTTTACCTTAGTTTTCAACAAATTATTTACTAAACGCCCAATAGCTCAAAAATGAGAACAACCACAGTTATGATAATTAGCATAACTGGAAAGAGCGTGAAATTTCCTTTAATTTGATATATTTCAGATATTGGCAAGCAAAACAAAAATTTGCTTTGAAAAAATAATTGGCAATTTTCAATGAGCAATAACTCATAAACTTACATAATTGGGAAATAATTTTCATCGTTCTAAATTGGAAGATTTCATGCCCTTTGCGGTGATGCCATTGCATGTTCAAAAAGTTAACAAATTCATTACGTAATCGATAAATGTATCAACAAAAACACGTCTGTAAAATAAAAATGTTGGTGGAGGCGCCGGAAGACGAATGTGTTTCATTTGAAACTTTGTGCAAGAAAAAATACGCATGCATGCTGAGATGTATTTATACTTTTAGTATCTCAAAAAGATACCATCAACGAACCCCGTCTTTGTGGGAATTAGGGAAAATATCAAAATATAACATCAACTTGTGTGCCAAATAAAAAACAGTGAAATTAAGTTATTCCAAATAAAGTTGTTGAATAGTATGCAGTCCTTCCCCAGGATACAGTTAAGTAGTTGTGCATTTGTGGAATTTTCCTAAATGTACGCCCTCCCGTAACTCACAATGGTCGTCGTCGCCAAGTTTATAACTTCTTCGCGTAACTTTACTTCCTGCGCGATGCGCACGTATTTTATTTAGCCTTTAGTTTTTCGCCCTCCAGCTGGGCGCGCTTTCATCCCACTGACATAGTTGCATTTGCTAGCCCCGGTGCCCTTAAAACTTTCATCGAGACGCCGAGCGGAATCAACTTCTTGCTCTTTGCCCACCGGTGCCCCCCCCCCTCCACCTCGATCGCGCAAACGCGCGGAAATGCGAGATCGCGACGGCGATATTATTCAGAATGCCTTCACCCCGGGCTCTTACAATACGCTTTATTTTATTCATTAATCATTTCCTTTCTCCTCCGCGTCGCCGAGCGAGAAAAAGTAGATTACAGCGCAGGAGGAAATTAAGCGCCACGCGCTGCGAACAGAAGTGCGCGAATTTTTCACGCCACGGCGCGCCAACGGTCCAGCCATCATCGAAATGGGGGACGTATTCTCGCACTGCGAATATTGATCGATAATTCCATCTGAATGTTGATTACTTTTCGGCCGGTTCTACATTCGCACTTGTTTCTGGCGGACATAAAAAGTCAAGTGTTTCATAAAATTTGGTAAAGTTATGTTTGCTCAGCTCAAAATTCGCAACATTTCTGACGTCATTCCACTCGCCGGAAGATTAAAAAATGTTTGCCAAACAAAAGAATAAAAGAGTTCCCAAGCTCCACGCAACACAAACCTAATTTCGTTGCTGTTGCGCAAAATTCGAGTGTTTAGAAAAACCTTAACTTCATTTTTCGCTTTCGGCCACGTTCTTGCCAGCAGTAATTCAATCCGGCAACCACAAAATGTGTCCAATGGTTTGTAAAATCACGATATTATTACAATAAAAAAAATGCGGAAAGTTACGATAGCTTGTTGTCAAAACACTAGATGAAAGATTAAAGTTGCGCGATGCTGAAGCGGAGGAAGTGAGGCCTTAAACATTTTAATTAACGACGGGTAAATCTTTAATGGCGTCGTAAAAAGTCTTATCTGGGTATGTTGCACGGATGTTTGCGCGCGCCGGAATCGAGATAGTTGAGGTGGTGCAGGGTGCAACCGTGTAGAAGTCGCGTGTTTTCCAGGAGCGCAGCTTGAGGACACAGGTTGTCCAGGTCGTATCCGATTAACAACTAACCACTCGAAACTAGATATTTAACAACTTGTCTTCGTGTCACTCGTAAATTTCGACTAGAAATGAGTCCACTGCAATGAGACACTGTTTTAGTCGTTCTTATACTTCTTAAATAAAGTCCTTATTGACATTTGAATGAAATTCAACATAATTTTCGACCATTTCATGTGCACTGAACTGAATATGTTGTTGTTGTAATGAAACGAAACAATTGAATTGGGGCAGCAGAGAAGTTGAATTATTATAAAACGAAACAATAAGGGCGAGAAATGGGTAGGTAGAATAAGTTTTATAAAATAATAATAAATAGTAATTGAACAGAAAAAAAATTTTAAAAATTAAAATCAGGCATTACAGGATTTGAACCCATGATCTTCGTGTTGGAAACACAGAACTTTTTCCAGCTCGGCTAATTGGCCACCATAGTAACGAATAAAGGAAAAGAAACGTTAAAAAACAAATTTACGGACGTATCGAAGATACAATAGTTTTCGAGATATCTATCTATTCTTTCTGGATTTTTTTATCGAGAGTGAGTGATTGTATCTTTTACTAAACACCCAATAACTCAAAAACGAGTACAACCACAATTATGAAATTAACATCACTGGAAAGAGCGTGAAATTTTCTTTAATTTGATATAATTTATAGTGCATATAAGATGCAAGAACAATTAAATACATACCGCTTATTGGCAAGAGAAACAAAAAATTATTTTGAAAAAATGTATTGTCAATTTTCAATGAGCAATAACATACATAATTAGAAAATAATTTTCATTGTGTTTAGTTGGCAAATGTTATGCTCTTTCCATCCATGCTATTACATGTTCAAAAAGTTGACAAATTCATTACGTAATCATCAAAAACACGTCCGTACAATGAAAATGTTGGTGGAGGCGCCGGGAATTAGTTCCACCTATAGATAATCTAACCTCTACAATATCCCAAAACAAAAATGTATCAACCCGTTTGTTGCAAATGACGAGTATTGAATGACAGATGACATGACAGATGTCATAAAGGCATAACAAAAACATGAGAGAACATATTATGCTAATCAACCGATCGAGAATATACTATCCCCGAGTGCTTGTATCTCCACAAATGCATAATTACCAGCGCTATCAGTGATCTACACGTGTCGAGACATGTTCCCCCCGCATGCGGCGCCATCTGCTCATTTCCGGCGCGGCGCCAGCGCGTAAAATATCGCCAAACGTCTCAAACTCTCGAGTGTGGAGTCTTGACAAAACCAAATTGATTAAATTCCCGCCTCGGCTTCGTGCGCCTCGTCGTTCTGCGTTCAATAAACGCACGCGCACACAGGAGCACCTCCACCACCACCCCCCACACGCCCCGCCCGTCCGACGTAGATCTCACGTTTAACGGCGTCTTGTTTAATAGAAGTAGTTTATGCGCACCACCATTCTTTCCCCCTATTCAATTTGCCGCCATCGGCGTTCGCAATTAAGTCATCGCACGGCGATCGCGTCTCAATCGTTTTGACATTCATTCGCTCCGGGGAGAGCCGAATGTCACGTCGCCATCGAGCGCAAGAAAGATTAAAAGTTTTAATTATGAGGCGAGCAAAACGCCGCGTTCTGTAGCGACCTAAAAGCACGGCGCACGGCGTAAAAACTAATAAAATTAAGGCGGCAAGAAAATGGAAATTTAATTGCATTAATAAAAGTAGACGATGTCCCTTAGCTGAGCACTCAACACTCAACATTAAACATTCAAACTAAACACGGAATGAAGTTGACAAGCGACGAGGAATCCAAGACGGAAAATTGCATCGCGCGCTTGACTGCATCTGAATACAATTCACAAAAGTTTTGCCTCATCATCAGCCGAGAGGGAATGATAAAAGATTTCGAGCTGCTTTGATTAGCGACACAGCGCCAGGTTGTCATGGAGAGATGTCGAGACGTACGTCATCCGCGTGTAAGCACAAGTACCGAACGGATTTAAGACGATAAAACGACAATAAGGCCTTTTTGCCTAGCGGCGCGCAATGAAGCAATGAAGCAATAGAACCTCATTACTTTGTACCGCCGACTGTATGATTCGCTAGCGCGCAACGTCTAATGGCGAGATTACAATGCATGACGTTTGCAGTATGAAGTTTCACAGGTTTGAAATTCAAATATGAATGTTCAAGGTTCGCTCCCACTTGTGCGTCGCAAAGCGACGCGAAGCGACGCGTCGTTTTTCATTTTGAGTAGTTTGTATATTCGATTCGATGAGTAGAGGCATTTTAAAAGAGTGTTGCTTCCGTATAAACTCTAGGCGAAGCGAAGCAACCGTCGGAAGCTAAGCGACGCGTCGAATGTTTGACGCGCGTCGACGCGTCGCCTCGCGTCGCCTCGCGACGCACAAATGTACGCGAACCTTTAAAACTCTCAAAACGCGAGGCGTAAAAAAATAACATGCATTCCTACGGAACTTCACTTTTAACCTGATTGGTTTGCGTTATACTTCATGCATTGTAATCCCGCCTTAACAAGTTATAAAATTAAATTAAACGTCAAATAAAACGCTCACATCTCAGCGAATTTAATTCCGCCGGCGTCATCGTCATGACGGGCATTAAATTAATACCCATGCGCGCCCAGCGCCCACGTGGCAAGGTCATCAAGCCGAAATCATCAACTTCATCATTCCTATTACATTTATCATCATTTGTCCAACATGTTGTTAAACATCCTGGCGGTAACATGCTAAAAAAAAAAGGATTTAAAAATAATATTATCCTTGCTGGTGGATCGGCAGATTGGCATGATTTATTCATACGTAAAGTGGACGGTTATGCAATACATGGGATATTGAGGGTTGCGGATAATTTATGTGCGTGAAATTATTAAATGCCACGTGTTTTTACAGGAAAATTTAAAAAGGACACTTCCTACAGGCATGAATGTTGCGCATGTTGCGCTAAACTATGGTAATATAGTTTATTTTGAAATTAAACGAGGTAGATTATAACTTCGTATTAAAATAATTCAAGACTGGATTATGTATGAGTAAGAGTAAATAATAATTTTACGAGGCAGAAGCGAGAATACGGGGGTTGTTTATTTGGGCAGAGTCTCATTTTACGATTGGCGTTTTTTCCGA
>JARJDQ010027997.1:0-13091 GCA_030264215.1 Geostiba sp. GC000077
CGAGGCCAGACGAGCGAGACGCGAACACCACCGCTAACGAGTAAGGAGAGACGCGATACATAACAACCAGCCTGCTGATTCCGCAGGCGAGCGAGCGAGATGCAGCGACACGATGCCCTAATGTCAGACTGCGCGCGGAACAGATTCCATGTTAGACGTATGGTCGTTTGTTTATGCATGATGTAATGTTTGTATACCTATAATGGTCACTCTGTACTAACTCTTCACGATGTGTTTTGATGGTGAAGAAAGTTATAGTGAATTCGCTGGAACCTTACCGATTTTTGACGTTTCGAACTGCATGTGGGTGATGTGGGTAAGGGAGATATCCCCCTATTAGAGTAACGGAGTTACTCTCTTACGTTCGGAAACGACAGGTTAGAGTAACTCCGTTACTCTCCGTTACTCTCCGTAACTCCGTTACTCTAACCTGTCGTTTCCGAACGACAATGTGAGAAAGTTAGTCTCCGAGTGGGGTTTCCGAACGCACCCAATTATGCAGCGGGCTTTAGTGTAACGTAACCTCACTTTTCTTCTTTGTGTTTTCGTGAAAAACAGCAGTCGAAGAAAACATATTATTGGAACGTTTTAAAAGATAAAAACATAATAAAACAGCCATGTCCCTATTCCGTAAACCGAAGAAAAACATACAACGCCGAGTGTTCTCCGAAAATCCAGAGGATGAAGACGCAGCCGAAGAAAACTCCTCACACTACAGGCACCATGACTCCAAGCGGGAGGAAAAACTCAAAAGCAAAGTGAAAAAAGAGAAAGAGCCCAAAAAGCAAAATCTGCTCAGCTTCGCCGACGATGAGGAGGGCGAGGTATTCCAGGTGAAGAAGTCCTCCTACAGCAAAAAGATGATGCGGATGTATGAGAAGGAGAGAAAGCGAAAGGAGACAAAAGATGCCAAAGTGAAGGAAGAAGACTACCGGAGTAAGGATGCGTTCAGGGACAGGGACAGGGACATAGTTACAGATGACTTGATCCTGGTGGTAAATCACCGTATGCCCTCGCCACCACCGCCGCCGATTCTCTCTGGGAGGGATGCGCTGTGCGCTGGCAAAAATGATCTGTCCTCAGAGGAAGAGGAAGAAGCACATAGATTTTCAAAACCAGACAATTTCAAGCGCGTGCTGGAATCCGGCGCGATACCCGACGCGGCGATGATTCACGCCGCGCGTAAAAAGCGTCAACGCGCCAGAGAACTCGGCGACTTCATCCCAGTGGAGGACGAGGAGCCGGAGGACAAAGGCAGGCTGGTGCGCGACGAGGAGAACGACGACGACGCCAGCGACGAGGAGCGCATCAACATGGGCGCGAATCCCGTGCAACGGGATCAGGAGCGGCGTCGCGAACAATTCTACGATGCGCAAACATCCGACCAGGAGGACGAGTGGGAGCATCAACAAATCCGCAAGGGCGTAACAGGCGCAGCTTTGAATGCAGGAGCACAGGAGTACACTAATTTCACCTCACACACCATGAACACCACAAATCCGGTGAAAAGTACCATCATGCCAATAATCACAAAGATTGAACCCGGCATTCCGCGAACGCCGGAGACCATTTTGGAAAAGTTACGGGAACAGTATAGAACAGCCAGCTGCAGTCAGCAGAAGCACATTGCACAGCTCAGACAGGTGCGGCAGGATTTGATGAACGCCGCGGAGGAGTTGGAGACGTTGAAGATCAGCGCACCGAAAGCAGCGGCAAAGTTTCGCTTTTATCAGGAGCTACGGGGGTATATTACCGATTTGGTCGAGTGTCTCGATGAGAAGGTCGCGGTGATCACCGGGTTGGAGCAGCAGACCTTGGATTTGATGGCGAGGAGGTCCGAGTGGCTGGTGGAGCGACGCCGTCAGGATGTGCGCGATCAAGCGGATGAAGTCACTAATTTAGGTGAGTTGTGAACAATTACATTTTATTTCGTAATTCTTAAATTCTTAGTTCCAAACGGTCTAAACGTGTTTTCGCGCTGCTGAAAACGAAAACTAATCCTGTATAATCAATTTTTGGATCAATGAAATTCACCTTCGGTATATTTCTGCTTGATTTGCTCTTCTCGAAGCGCTAATATGTTCTGGACCCTTGCAACTGTCTCGATCACCGTGTCGAATTTGATGTCAATTTTTCTCTTGTATTCGATGTACCTGTCCTTTTGTCCCTTCAGATCTATAAATATTTAAATTTTAAATATATATGGCTGATTAGAGAAGGTTAGGTTTGAATCGTGAAGAGGGGGCAGCAAGTGCCCCAAACATGCTTTCAAAGTTATGCAATTTATCAAAATTTCTAAAAACACGTGTTGGAAAATTAAGATACAATTTCTTGATCACTAGAAACCAGCGACAAATTGGGATCACGTGACTACATTTGCCGCTACGCCACGATAGAAAGCTGGAACGGTTTGAGCTTCTTTGACTTGACGCTGAATCAGTCAGTGATTGTTTTTAAATTCACGTTTTTAAATTCACGTGAAGTCGCGTGACCCAAATTTGTCGCTGGTTTTTAGCTACCAGCTTTTAGCTTATGGGGACGTCACAATTTTTTCGAATTCACGATTCTAACCTACAATTCTGTTACAATTTCACAGAATGCCTACATGCTTCTGCAATCGATGGCCTTTCATCGATTAAACTATCAGTGATCTGTACTTTCTTCACTGGAGCAACTTCTTTCTTCTGAGGGGGAGGTGCAGGAGGTGCAAGTCCAACAGTCTCAATGATAATACAATCACAATCACAATCACTTGAGCAAAAATTTGTAGCCATTTTGATTTAAATGAACTGAACGGTGTGCACTCTGCAGTGACAAATTGTAATGTAAACGTCATGTTTGTTTATTTTGTGTTTTGCTTTTGTTTCCGTTTCCAGGCAAGAAAGTGCTCGGCCAAAGGTCCACCACCGACGATTCGGAGAAGATGCGCCGCGGTGTGGAGCGCGAGGGGCGTCGCACGCGCCGCCGAAGAGTGCGCGAAACCTCCGGCGAAGGCCGCCACGTCGAGGGTATGTCCTCTGATGACGAAATGCCGCAGCAGTCGACGCTGCAGTTCGACACCGAGCGCGAACAGCTACAAACAGAGTCCGCCGAGGTCTTCGATGACGTGGTCACCGACTTCTCCTCCATCGCCAACATCCTCATTCACTTTGAGCAGTGGCGCGAAACGGACATGCCGGCGTACCAGGAGGCCTACGCCACATTATGCCTCCCGAAGGTGGTCAGTCCCTTGATCCGCTTGCACATTCTCTTCTGGGACCCGTTGAACGACGCCATCGACCTGGAGAAGGCCGACTGGTACCGTACGCTTGCGCTATTCGGCCTGCACGACGACGAAACCGAAGCGTCCCTCGCCAAAGACCCCGACTTCCACCTCCTGCCAACCATCTTCGAGAAGGTCATCCTCGCCAAGGTACTGCAGATCGTTGAGAAATGCTGGGATCCGTTGTCCAGCACGCAGACGCTCAAACTCGTTGGGATTGTCAATCGATACATTCGCAAGTTTCCTTCGCTGGGGCCTGATAGCAAGCCGCTGAATAATCTTTTTCATGTTGTGCTGCATCGGCTGCGGCAGGCGCTCGAGCATGATGTGTTCATTCCGATCATGCCGCGCTTCGCCGAGACGAAAAACCCGTTCTTTCAGCGGCAGTTTGCTAGCGGCCTTAAGCTGCTGCGCAACATCACCAGCTGGCAGGGCCTGCTCAACGACAGCATGCTGAAGGAGCTCGCTATTACGTCGCTGCTCAATCGGTATCTCATCAGCGCAATTAAGATCTGCAAGCTGCAGGACGCCGTGCAGAAGACACAGCTGGTGAGCCTTATACTCCCAAGAGTGTGGCTCACTGGCGACCGCACGCACCTGCAGATGTTTACCAACTGCATCATGTCGTTGGCGCAGCAGATCGACAAGGAGAATCCACTGCACTTGGAGTCGAGTGAAATTCTCTCCGGGATATTGAAAACACTCAAGTGAACTGTTGCATTAATACTTAATAGTCATAATACTTAAATATAAAACTTGCACTATGTTATAAATATTTCATTACTGGTGAGTAGAACAATTTCCAAATATTTGAGTAACATAACCATGATTACCATTTCAACTCTTAACTAAGTGCCGCTAGGCCCGCTAGGGTCGCTAGTTGTCACATCACTAGAAACATAGCCTAAAAATCGTATAATTAGTGCCTTGGAATTTGCTGTCTCCAAAACTCCTGGCGCTTATTCAAGTAATCAACCGTTTCCTGCACGTACTCCAGGACTTTATCAGTTTCCTTTGTCCTGGCATACTGTAAATGTGGATTTGACAGCAGGCTTTCTAAATACTCCTTGTCCACGGCTAATTCTTTCAAAATCTTGGTATTGTTGACTTTTCCTCCAACTTTTCGCACTTGCACGTTCTTGCCTCTTTTAATGTTTTCCTTTTGCGCTATTTTGGAATTGTCAAAACTCACATTGTTATTGTCATCATTGCCCTTGGAGCACACCTTGGTGTCTTTCAAAGATCCAGTGCCAGTGCCAGAGCCAGTGCCAGGCGTGGCAGATTTCGAACGTCTACTAGATTTACCTCTGGGCTTTACCTTGTGGAAGCTCGTATCTACACCGAGAGCAGTTTCTATTGCCTTCTGGGCCTTCTCCACGCCCAACTTAAAGTCCTCGTGGTCAGGCCGCAGGTGCAAACCGCGATGAAAGTACATCAAGCTGTGCTCAAAGTCGCCGAGGTAATAGAGCGATTCTGCCTTCTGGTAGAACCCCTTGAGAAACTTCTTGTCCAATAGCAGCGCTGCTTCGGCGTCTTTTAGGCCATCTTCCGGTTGTCCTAGGAGATTGTGGCACTTGCTGCGTGCCACCAGAGCGTGTTTTTCATTCGGGTTCAGCTCCAATGCCTAAAATACAAACATATAAACTTATTGTATCATGAAAACTCAAACAACTTTTGTTTTGCTCTGTGGCGCCATCTTAAGTGCTTTAATTTTAGGTTTTAACGAGGTTTTAACCTTATTTATAAAGTTCAGCGCAATGTTTGTCTCGTGTTTTTTCAATTCGTAATATCCCAGCGCGAGGAATTGCGCAGGATCAGCCTCTTCGGGAATATGCAACGCTCTGGATCTGTCCTGCGCTCTCTTCAGCTTCAAACTTTGTTTAATATCCCTTGTACCTAAATTAACAGCCGCTGCACGGTCCTTATCCGTGTACAGCTCTTCGCTTTTGATCGTCTTCCTTTTCGCTTTCTTTTTGCTGCTCTGCTTGTTTTTGTCCTTGTTGGTCTGCGCCAGAAATTTGCTACAAACAGATCCGGAGCCGTCATCGATCTTCACTTGTTTCGAACTCTTTCGCTCCGCTTTGGGATCTGCGCTATCATCTTTGAGAGCTTCTGGTGGATCTGGACCGTGCGCGGATTGCGATTTTGTGGATTCTCTACGTCTGGAGAGGTTTCCCAAGGATTTGTCTTCGGCCGGCTTGGTTTCGGTTTCCTGGGCGCTGAGATTGCCGCGCACGAAACTCTGCAGAAAGTCTGTCTCCATCGTTGTGTCGAGGAACCTTTTATTTGCCATGTTTGAGCCTTGCAGCGGTATTTATACCACGACACAATTTCGGAGTCTTTCAATGCCTTCAATGGGTGTTATTAGTTCGATATTGGCAACACAATGCCTGTGAAAAGTAGCACTTGGTCGCTATGGTGACCATCGACACGTTTTGAGAGTTTGTTCGATGGCCTCCTGCTAAATTTAGATGAATGACAACGAACAACGACAAGAAGATCTGCAGTTTACACAATTGACAATAAATTAACAAAACAAGTTAAAGTTAAGGACTTCCTTCTCAATAAATAAAGAATTTTTTTATACCCTAAGCTGTGGTCCCAAGTTTTCTGTGTTTTTGCAGTTATTATTTATTTCTTCAGATGGCGCCACATTTCAGAAATCTATAAATTCTTGTTTTTAAGTTCCCGGAGTTTTTGTGATTGCGACGTATGATAAATGATAAGATATGAGATACGAAACGTAATTTGTTGCAAAGCGTGTTTGAATTGGGTTTCGAGTGTTACCTTGTTGTAACAGACTAATCCCTTGAGTAGATTGCCTGATTTCGTGTGAACGCCGGCTTCTTCGTACCAAACTTTCGCCTCTCGCTTTTGCGACGCTATCTTCAACATAGATGGACTTCTACGTCGTCTTCGCTTCGGCGCCATTTTATAAGTAGTTTTGTTCTACTGTACGAACTGTAAACTAAAGAAAATAAGAACGAAAGCATAAACCTTTGCAATAAGGTATATTTAGTTGCTTAGATGCAAGGCGCACAAGCAACGCCACTTCGGCGCGAAATTCTAAATTTTAAAACGTTTTTGCTTATATATTTCTTTCTACTGATCCGATTTACATCGAAATTGAATAATAGCTTACTACAGCAATAATGTTTATACTAAATTGAGTGTAGAATTAAAACTAATGAATTTAAACAAATTTTAACTCAGTTTTGAGTAAAATTGTTATTATTATTAGGATTCGTGCAAATGATTACGCATAGCATATATCTTGGAATTTAAACGATGAAAGTTTCTTCGCTCAGGACACGCAGGATAGAAATATCAAATATTTAATTTTCCACCGCAAGACAATGCGACAAGCCGTAACATTTAGTCACTGTCGTTCTCCAACAGCGACTACCCCGGTCGTGCACAGCATGCCCATAAAACTACGCTCACTCCCCCAGCCCGCCCCACCCCCAATTTCCCGTCAACGTAGGTATACGAATGGCAAAAAGGAAAAAGCAAAACGGAATGATTTACGGTCACGAAACTATCTGATACAATCTATATACTTTATAATTTTATAGACCATTTTATATTATTACAAATTACTGAGACTTTTCGTTCTTTCGCTTGTGTCCTTGTGTCCTTTAGTCCTACCTCTGCGTGATCCAGTCATGCTCGCGTTCGCAAAATTGTGCCCTGTCGTCGCAGCGTTTAGGCATGCATCGCATAATCATTTTTTTTAACTTTATGCAAAGCACAACGAGGACCGGTGACGTTGGGAATTATTAATTTCCTGCGGTAGTGATGGTAGTGGTGGGTGCCGTGCCATGTACTTTGCGATCACGAGTTACTTATTGCACGTTGCTCGTGTTTACTTTACTTAGAAAAATCGCAGTCGCTGGCTTTTGCTGGCTTGGGAGGAGGGGGGAAAAGCGGAAAAATTGCTTTGCCATTACCGACGCTACCCACACATTGTGTACATTAGGAAAATTACACTTCGATCGACTCGTGCAATTTTACAATCGATAAGTGAAAAAAGAACACAAAAAAGTTATAGTGCAAAGCGAAAATTAATTTTCATTTCCTTGCAGTTGCATTTTAATTACTGCAGCAAGCAGGAAGCAGGATGCAGAGAGTTAAGGGCTAAATAGGGTGTAATTAATAATTGATTTATGTCTAGCTGTCACGAACATAAAAGCAGCATAAATAAGCCGTCATTTAGGTAACTTCGGTAAATTATAAAATGGACATTTTATATGGTTAAGTTTTTTATGCATAATTGGTTGCATATATTATGTCAACGTGCTTAATAAGTTGCATACGTTAAATACAAGTTTAAAATGTATGCAAAGAAAATTGCACTTAAAACACAGCTTAAAACGTATTATTATTACTTACCAAACTTTATTATCCTTCTAACGATCGGTGTAAGATATTTTTGCGTTTTTTAGATTAGAGATGATAATTTAGTAAACATTGGAAAAATGTTGTCGATTCGACGACAGACTGAGGGTGACTGTTGACTGGCGTAACTGTGACTGTGGAGGATTTGAAGGCATCAGGAAAGACGAAAGGATCAACATGTTTGGAAGTTTGCGATCGCGAGACTGGGAGCCTGGTACGCCATCGCGATTCCCACCCCCACCCTCCGCGCTTGAAATGAGTTCGCAATATGTCAACGTATACTCTCATATTTAATTATCTTACCATTCTTATCCAATCGAAACCGCATGCCTAAATAAAGCACGCTTTGGGCTAAAAGCTAAAAATAACTAACTTTTACAAATTGTTGTATACACTGCTTTAATTTGAATGAAATATGTTATTAGGCACAACTTTTCGGGCCTTGGTTATCCGAATATTCCGAAGAAAGGTCTGTACCCGCCCCCGAATCCTGGGTAATATCCTGGGTAATATCCTGGGTATCCACCACCATGACCGCCGCCAAATCCTCCAAAACCAAAGGCTCCAAATCCGTACGAAAAGACACTCAAAGCTGTTTGATAGCAGAAATTGAACGGAATGGACAATAAACTGAAGATGCTTGGATAGGGGGAGTAATAGATCTTGCGGTCTTGTGTTTCCGGTGCTGGCGTTGTTGCATTGCTGGTTTCTGCAGTTTCTGACACTTCCGTAGTGTCTGACGGTGCGCCATGAACAATTGCCACCAAGGACAAAATGGCGACTAGCGCCAATACCGGTAAGGTTCTCTAAATGCAATAAAATATCAAAAATAAATGTGTTTTCACTGCTCCAATAACTCCAACCTCTCCAAGCTTACCATTTTGTTGTTATGTTGGTTGAGGACGTTGACGAATGTTACATTACATTCAACTCAAGCATTTATATTCGAGATTCAACCAAGTCGGCCAAGTGATAAGGTGTTTTTGCATTAGTGTAAAATATGTAAATTTAAATTTTAAGCTATCTTCTATACCCTCGACATTAACATGTTGGAAATGATAGAATTCAGTGTTGTGGTATTATCTATTTTGTTTTGTATTTTAACTTTACAAAAAGCAATTCTTTAGCTTTAAGAGTAATCGATAAAGCTTATTGCTTCTGTCGTTCTGACTATGACTCCACATACAATATTTAACTAGTAATCTCCATTATAACAGTAATTAAAAACATTCAACAGTAAAAGGTGAATGAAATATAAAAACATGTCAAAGAAACTGGGATTAACACTGTGACGAGATTGCACTTTCATATTTATCGGTGTTATAACAGCATCATCAGTGGGTGGGGAGGGTGCGCCGTTGACGATTGCCACCACACACAAAAGGAAAATTATTGCCATACAGTAGTTCTAACGAATATTAAATTTTGACTATTAGAATGTTTAGAACGCGAAATTGAGCACACAAAACTTACCATTTTAACGGATATGTGTGTTTAAAGTTGCAATGGCTATAATACCAAACATTTTATACAATTTTTTGCTGTGATAAAATATGCGCTGACGACGTTTCTTTGAAACGTGTATTCAAAAACATGTAATAGTACATTACTTGTCCCCAAAGTTATATTTTGCAAGATTTACGCTGCATACTAAAATGTTACAGTTTTGAATTGCTTCAGAAGGATTTATCAAATAAAATGTGAATTTGGCAATGTCTCATTTACGTTTCAGAATTTGCCCAAGAATCGCGCAGTGTAATAATTATCCGCGAATTTATACACACCCTGTATAGGTATAATACATATTTGTGAACGTTTATGTGTCCACTTGGCCACTTGGTTGCAGTCAAGATTCGTGCCCGCACCGTAGGCAACCAACATAGCGTGATACCTTGATTGCCTACGGTCAAACCGAGTTTCCGCTCACAACGTTTTCTATCTTTTATCAAATTTATATCATCCGTTACCGTTACGTACAAATCAGCAAATATAAATTGTGTGTAACACGTAACAGTAGCAGTAACAGTAAACAGTAACCTCAAATTGAATCGGACAGTCGAATAGAGTCGGAAAGAGTTGAACGGTCCACAAATCACAAGATGAGCAATAAGAGCAATAAGAGCAAAACACAAAGAAGATAATAATTTGTAACATTTAAATTATAATGGGCATTATTCATGGGTCGGAACTTCGCACATCCAATGATATTATCATATAAAGAAACAAAAATAAACCTTATCCAGCTTGGAAAATTTCGAATTTTAATTAATTAAAAATTAGAATAAATATTGTGTGCTACGTACGGCATATATGAACCTGTGTTGTGTATGCGTACAATACTGGTGAACGCTCGCACAACTCGATTGAAAACGATTCTTGTTCACATTACGTTTTGAAGGCTTGAGCTGAAATGTTGAATGAACCTGCCATTTTCCACCTTGGTGTCGAAATAATGTTCTGAACTGCTCAACATATAACATATTTATTGTTATTGTATATTTTCCATTTGGTTTAAAGGTATGGTATAACACAGAATGTTTTGGTTGGTTGGTGGAGTTCATTAGGTTCTTAGTCATAACATAAATTTACTTGTTTGTACATTGTAATTACATAAATAACACTTGATATATACGTTTATCATCATATCGCCAAATATCATTGTTTCTTTATCACATAACATTAATTTAATAGTAATATATTACAAAATATACGCGTATGTTATTTATACGATTAAAACTATTTCTACCTCCCGGTCAATTTTAATTTAACGTACAATTTAAGTGCCATTATATCTAAAATGCAGTAAAGTAAAAATGCATTTTTCCAAATTGCCAAATATTTCTGAACAGGGCTCAGGTTTGTCAGAAACATTTGCCAATCGATTGTTTTTAACAACAAAGTGTTAAAATTGAAAGTATGTACAGCGACTTGCTTTGAAGCAAAAAGTAAACGAATGATTATTTTTATATACAAAGGTTGACAAATTCTTCTAGGACAGTAACATTTATCCAGATGACATCTATATAAAAACCATATGTAACTACGGTAAATTCTTCCCTTTCAACGGCAACCACAATGAATTACAAATATTCGCAGATATTTCTAATACATACATAATACATATAAAAGATATAAATTATGATATGATAATAATCAAAGTTTTTTCTTTGTTTCCAGGTTTTCATAATTCCAATTGAGAATTAATGGAAATATAGGTTGGGTAAAACTGTGTTATTATCCACTTGCATTTAGCATCGTTGAACTTAGAGCACGGTTTCGTTGGTGCACGTTCGCGGTCCATTCACGAGAGAGTAGCGCGACGAGCCGCCATTGCGGTTGGTCACCGTGCCGCGAATGAAGAGCTCCTTGAAAGTCTCACGAAACTGCCGCGACATGCCGCAGTAGATGGCGAAGTTGATGGGGTAGCTAACGATGATGAAAAAGTTCGTGAACAGGACGAGCACGTGGGCGAAGTAGTAGTCGAGGAAGAGGTCAAAGACGCTGGAGGCGACGTGCAGCGCCGTAACGACGGCGAGCGGGATCTCGACGATGAGGAACACCGTCACGACGACGATGAGCATCAGCGTGGTGCAGTTGGAGTCGCGCAGCTTCTTGCACTCGGACTTCTGGTTCTTCTTGGAGAGCAGCAGGTCGCGGCGTTGCTGCGCCTGCCGAAGCGCGCGGAACAGCAGCACGTTGAGGACGACGAGCGCGATGCACGGCAGCAGGTGGACGAAGATGATGCGGAAGAGGAAGTACGAGAGGTAGTAGGCGTCCACGGTGACGTATTCTTTGATCCAGAATGCCGTCGTTGTCTTGCACACGTGCGTCGGATGACCATTCCATAATATTTCTTCCTGTAAGAAGACAACACATTTTAGCGACATCTGTATTTCCAATATGTGTCTATAGTACAGCAACAGAATTTTGTGTAATTTTGGTCGCCTATAATAAAACAACACTTTTATTTATTATCACAATACGCAAAAAAAAACGGGTGTCCAGAAGGCATGAGGGTTTATCTAATCGTTTGAAAATGTAACTTGCAACATCGCGCATTGTAGCAGGCAATTTATGAAAGTTTGTTTGCTGATTCCATAACCGCCCGGGAGACTCTCTTGAAGATACATTCTCAGCCAGCCTCTTCAGGACCACGGAAGTGCGTTAAAATCAAATTTTAAATATTTCTGACTTATTTCCATATCTTTCTTTATATTTCCTTTCTGTAAGTATCTTTGCGGATTTTCCCAAAGGAAAGTGTCATATAATCGATTTTGATAGATTTGCGAATTCTTTCTATATTTTGACGACATGCGACGGAAAATCCTTCATATTTTCTGATCGCGTATTTCTTTTTTAACTTCCTTCGCGGATTCCGATAGCCAAGAAGACGCTCTTCAAGATGCTCGCAATCATAACCTTCTCAGGATCAGGGAAGTATCTCTAAATACATTTTGAAATGTTGATTTAATTTTTTCGACATTTTGACGATATGCGTCGGAAAATCCTTAATATTTTCAGAACGCGTCTTCCCTTTGAACTTTCTTCGCGAATTCCGATAGCCAAGAAGATGCTCTTTCAAATGCATCCCGGCCCAACCTTCTCAGAGACCCAGAAGTGCTTTAAAATCAACTTTATAAAATTTCCCATTTATTTGCATATTTTGCTTTATATTTCCCGAATGCGAGCTCTTCTCTTTAGTATCCATGCGGGCGCTGATAGGCACGAAGACGCTCTTTAAAATGCACCCCGTCCCAACCCCCTCAGGGATCTGGAAGTGACTTAAAATCAAATTTGAAAAATTTCCGATTTATTTCCATATTTTGCTTTATATTTCCTGACTGCAAGGTATTTCCTTTACTTCCTGTGCGGATACGAATAGGCAAGAAGACGCTCTTTAAAATGCACCCCGACCCAACCCCCTCAGGGCACAGGAGATGGCTAAAAATCAATTTTGAACTTTTGCGATTCATTTCAATATTTATT
Organism: Geostiba sp. GC000077; assembly: GCA_030264215.1. Classification (NCBI taxonomy): domain Eukaryota; kingdom Metazoa; phylum Arthropoda; class Insecta; order Coleoptera; family Staphylinidae; genus Geostiba; species Geostiba sp. GC000077. Next base: position 12,647 of record JARJDQ010027997.1, read on the forward strand.
TTGACAACCGTGATTTTTAATTTTTCTTCGTCAATTTTAACACATTTTTAAGCTTGTAATATTTTAAATTCAATAAAGTTGTACTGTTAATACTTTGTATTGTTCCGCAATCTACTTTAAAAGTGTAGTAATTGAAATTAAATATTTGCCGCCGCTCATGGAACTTAGTGAAAATAGATTTTAAAAATCCATAAATTTCCGTCAACTAGCGCCATCTGTCGGACGCTAGTGGAACTAAATTAGCCGTTCCCTTTCGTTAGTTCCACTAGTCTCCGATAGATGGCGCTAGTTGACGAAAGAACAAATTAGTCTATCAATATCAATAGCAATATCAATTTAAAGTTCATCTCTATTTCATGTGCTCCGCAATCGCTCCCGGCCCAGCCCCGACTGCGTCTCAGCCACCGGATTTCGTACTTATATTTCCGATTTGCGACCAAGCTCA
>JARJDQ010027998.1:0-12891 GCA_030264215.1 Geostiba sp. GC000077
TCTCGTTTCTAATTCCTATTGTCACTATTGTGGCGCCGCATTTTCAGGAAAGTATTGACGAATTGGAGCGAAAGAAGGAGCGCATACTACTGATGTCACTGCAACGAAGACAGCAGCAGGAGGAGAGCAGAGCGCGCAAGGAGATCGAAATGCAGGCGCGTCGCGAGAAGGAAAAGGCCAAGGAGGACGAGAAGCAGCGACGGAAAGAGGAGCAAGCCGCCCGGCGGCAGGCCATTCTCGAGCAGCACAAGTTGAAGAAGGCGTTTGAAGAGGCGGAACGGGAGGTAAGTGCACACCTAGCAATTAGATCCATTTTGTGCGGAATTTATTTATAAACTTACGCCGCTCGCCACTCTCCACTCTCCAGACATGCAGAGTTCTTCAGTCGGCCGGCAGCATGCCTAATAATAGTTCAAGCACTTCCTTATTTTAAGCATTTTCATTTGCTGCCGCTTTGGAATTGAATTTGTACTCGTTGAATGCGCGAGTCATTTGTTTTCGAACGCCCGCAAGACAAGCAACATGTCGTTTATTTATTGGTCCCTGGGGACACCAACACCGGTTGTTAATCTAGTTTCTTATTTGGTTGTACTGTTGATATTCACTAATCTCTACCGTATGTGGTTTGCATGTTTAGGGCAAGGATGTGGATAAGTCGCTGCTCAACGCACTGAAACCAAGCGGCGGCGGCGGTGGGCCAAGGATGCGCGGCAAAACTACCGGCAGGCCGAGACCGAAGACTATCCACATTGACAGCGGCAGCGTGGAGATGGCCGAGGGCATGCTACAGCCATCGCGGGGCAAGAAAGGCTCCAGCACCAACTTGACTGGTGAGCTATTGCTTTGGATCCGTTCGAGAGTGCGCCTGCGCTTTTTATTATTTGCCTAATGTATTTTTTGCGATTTTTATGATTTGTTCTTTCCTAACTCTAGCTAACTCGTACACCCCATCGACAATGAAACGAGATTATTACAGAGGTTCACAAGACAGCTTAGCTAGTAGTGGATTGTTATACAAAGGTTTGTTTGGTTTATTTTTTTATTTTTGACGTTTAATACATACACATCCTACGAATATCGTCTCTTCGGCGTGTCTTAGCTTTCCGTTTTGTGAGTCGTGCATTTTCTTCAACTCAGTGTGACTCAGTGTGCTGTTTTGTGTCGTTGTGCACATTTGTATTAGAGGTGTCTTGTGTGCGTTTCAGATTCTCCTGACGATAGTCGTGGCATGTCACCGTGCCATAGTGCCAATCAGACCCTAGGACGTCGCAGTTCCTACAAGACATCCCGAGGTGTGTAGCCTTTCTGTCGCATTGTAGAGTCACGGTTAGCTTTTAGAGATTCGTTTCCCCCCACCCTCCTATTGGTTCGACTTTTACGTTTTTGGTTTTCGTTTGAAGTATGAAAAGTATGAAAAAGAAATTGAAAATACTTGAACATGACTACACTAATTCAACTCCACCTGCCACCTCTATAAGAACCCCATTTAATTTTGGACTGCTGTGTGTAGCTTATGAGTAATGAAGATAGTTTTGCGTACAAGGTACGAAAAAAGCACGTCCCCATTTCATTCAAAATCATCTGCCATCTACGCGAATATCTACGCGAGCATTGTCTCACGACTTTGTTGCTCTGCGCGTTTTTTTTTTTTTTGGTGCACTGGTGACTCTTTGATTAGTGTAAGCATAAAAGTGACTGTTGTATGTATTTTTATATTTGATTCACACACACATACACAACACATACCTTGTAACATCTATCTATCTTGTTGTTGGAGATATTTTGGGTGGAATGGAGGGTTGTAGGTTGTATGTATATGTAATTTCCAGACCCATCACCGGCTCAAACCAGAGGACGCTCTAAGTATGCTACTTATCAAAACTTTAAAGGTCGCAAGTCAAACTCTATGATGAATTTGTACGGTAAGAACCTCTCGCCCACTTCTCTCTATCTCTCTCTTCTCAAGCAATCAGTGTCAACTTGTTGTCTCTTTTGTGTCTGCTGGTTCCATTGTCTTATCTAATTCCGCCATCACTCATCATCGTATTTCGAATTAGTTTTCCTTTGTTTTTTTCTTGAGTTGGTCATTGGATTTGGTGGTGGTTGATGGTGCCTGTGTTAAGTGCTTGGTCATGGTTATTGGTTATGGACGATGTGTTTGGTAATATGTTAAGCCCCCCCCCCTTCCATTTCAAGTGGTGTCCCTACCTATACAATTTATGCTAGCTTATGATGGAATGTACATAACGATATTATGTTTAATATTTATGAATGTGCTTGTTTTTAAGATGTTCCTGTTCAGAATAATTTTGGTTTACTTAGCGGTTTATTTACATTATAATTAATTTTAACAATCGAATGCGGATTGGGAATGCTGATAAAGTTTCGTTTTTAGTACATCCCCCGCCCTAAAATAACGATTTCACTCATACCCAGTGGAATAATTCACAAAATATTAATACACTCAATGCATAGATGGGAGGGAGTGTGTACTAGTACTACTACTTTACTATAGTGCGATAGTAAGGTTTCATACGTACTTATTATTAATGCTACACATTCAATTTTGATTCTTGATTCAATTTTCACATTTAATCCAAAACGTTTGTTATTCTTTCGTTTTTAATGAATATGGTGTAGGTATTTAATTTGTTAAATAATTGATGGACTATACTAGTGCGATGGCAGCGTGTGCGTGACGGAATGCTGATTGATTTTTCTCGGTGTAGGTTCAAGCACCGATCAAGATAGCTACGCTTACCGCTACGGCGACACCGACAGCGGGCTAGGTCGCGCGACACCACCCCGCCGAGCGCCGTCACCGGGAATGGGACCAATGCGACACTTGACGTCGCCCTCCGGTCCCGGCAGCCTGCCTGGTATGACGCGGCGGCGATTCGACGACGGCTCCAGCGATTTGAGTTCGGCTAGTAGCATGATGGATTATACAGGTAATGATAGTACAGATTGGTGGATGCGCCGGTACCAAACGCATTGTGCTTGTTATTTTAAAGGTCCAAGATTGTATAAACAGCCGACGACGAAGTCGAATCGTGGCATCATGCTGAACGCTGTCGAGTATTGTGTGTTTCCCGGCGCTGTCAACAAGGAGGCAAAGCAGCGAGTGCTAGAGGAGATTGCCCGCTCCGAGAGCAAACACTTCCTGATACTATTCCGCGACGCAGGCTGCCAATTTCGCGCATTGTACTCTTATTGTCCTGAACGCGAGGAGATTACGAAGCTGTACGGCACGGGCCCGAAGCAAGTAAACGACCGCATGTTTGACAAGTTTTTCAAGTAAGTGGGAATCGATGTTATTATGAATTTATTAATTTTCACCATCAGTATGACCATATAGTTATTTATAGTACGTGGCCGCGAACTCGTGGTTGCCGGTTACGAAGTGAAACGCATCGAGGCCCGACGGCGTTAGCCATCGGACGCCGAGATAAGTTGAACGAAGTAACGCATCCAGAGGAGCGACCAAGTGGTATATAACGTTTTATCGCTCCCTATGGCGCTTGTTGATGTGGATTTAAAAGCGTTCAATAATTAAATCCGTTCGACCGATGAACACAACAGCTTTTTGTTTTTGAGGTGCGGCCGGTTCCGCACGACACCAGCGCCACCTGGGACGAGTACTTTTATGGTCATAACGCATTTATAAAAGCACTCCTTTTTACATTGTGAATTATTTTGTGTGCTTGCAGGTATAATTCAGGAGGAAAATGTTTCGCGCAAGTGCACACGAAGCATCTCACCGTCACCATTGACGCGTTCACGATCCACAATTCGCTGTGGCAAGGTAAGAAAGTCAACCTGCCGAGCAAAAAGGATATGACACTCGTTATATAGTCGCGTGATTTGTTTTTCTACTACTTCTGCTATTCAACAATTACTACCAAATACTACGGTTTACGCGAAACGTTTAATTAATATATAATTAATTAAAAGAGGAATACTTTGTTATCTAGCGAAATGGAGAAAACTACTAATGTATTTGAATTAATATTTTTTAAATCAACGATGCGCTTCACTCCCTAATTTTACGAATGTGTTTTTAAAAGTGGCGTCATCTTTTTTTTATTCAAGTGTATTTAAAACCGAAAATATTTATTTCTTTTATCGCTCTCTGTTGGTTAATGTTTGATTTGTAATTCGCAACTGCCTTCTCGTTTGCGATTTGTTTGATCAGGAAGATATTTGTTCTGATTCTGATTTTTTTTATATCGTCTTTGCATTGTCTCAATTTCTAAATCACGAAATCACGAAAAATGTCCATAAATGAACAATAAATTGTGTAAATCTCTTAGTGTCATTCCATATAAAATAGTGGCTGTATATTTCTTCGTTGTCGAGTTTTTATAATGATATCTTGATAATTATTGTTTCGTCTTTGTGAGAGCAAACAATATTTTGTTACGAATCGCCATACGACGTTGAACAACTGAAATTGGTTGATGTGTTTCTGTTGCTGTGGAGAAATTTCAAAGAATCAAACGACACTACATAATTGGAACAATTGTTTAAAGGTCGATCAAATCGATGTTATAAACGAAAATTTTCATAAATATTTTATTAATTTATGCTAATACCAGTAATACAATGCGTTATCATAAAGTTGAATAAAGTCATCTAATTTTAATCGCCTGTACATGTTTGTGTAGATCACCAGATCACCACTGTTTCTTAATGCAAGCTAATTATTATTATTTGGTATAAATATATATATGTAAATATTATGTTTTTATAATATATTGGTAGATATTATAGTATGCATTTTCTGTTGTCGCTCTCATCCAATGGAAAACATCCACGAGTTAAAGGCGTTCGATTGGTTGAATGTCAGAAAATGTCGACATTCAGCCAATCAAAAGCCAGGATTCACGGGCAGTTGTGCAGCGGCCTTAACTTTGTCAACAGATGACTCTGGAAGTGCTGTGCATAGTTGCGCCAATAGTTGACGAGTTTCAAATATTCCAAGGATACGCTATCGCACAGACGCAGGTGTAAAAAGTTGCTGTCTTTGTTTACAAAGTGAAGTAATTGTTATGCACGCTTAATGAAATTCCGTGCATTAATTATCAGCGCACGCCCGCCTCAACGCTGCGTTGGAACTACTCCAGTTTTTCTCGAACCGCTTTTATAAATAACTTAATGTCGACGTCGCGAGTTTGCGCGCTTCGATGGACGCCGCTCACAATCGCAACTCGCTCAGCTAGCAGCGGCTGAGTACTAAGTAGCGCTAGAAATCGTATCCCAGCCCCCAAACCACAGTCGACAGTCGTAAACATGATACTCGAAGCGGTCGCGTCGCGCCGCGCGGCTCGTCCTCCAGCCGTATCGCACAATGTGTTGTTGTGATAAGACGCGTAACCGTGTCCGTGAACTGCGATGCGAACATGGCAGCGACGGATTGCACCAGCACCTGCCATGGCGGGGACGGTGATGACGGGGGCGGTGGCGGCAGGACCGCATCGTTCGACAGCATCGTGGTCACCACGCACGACCTGCAGGACTGCTACGACGAGAGTCTCGACGTATGCTTCAACAAGGTTTACGAACAATCGCCCGTGATAAAGTTCAGTCGGCACGCGCATGATGACGAGCGCCCTGAGAATTCGACATACTTGGACAAGCTGCATGCGCAGGATGACAGCGCTGGGTGAGTGAGCTGAGCACGAGAAGGATGAAGGATTTACGATGATGATGTGTGTGCGTTTGTGTGTGTGTGTGTGAGTGAGTGCGAAGTACGTAGATCGACACAAATAATATCGCATCGCTGCGAGCCGATGCAATTACATAAAAAAAATCCGTTTCATCGAGCCAAATTTAGGTGGACCCCGCTCCTTGTGTCCTTCTCTCCTTCTCCACCAACCACCACGAATGCGGAAACAACAGAACAACACTATACTATATTTGCATTTTTATAACGATTATAAGTTAAGTTATTGTTTTATGTTCAATGTAAACCACCAGCTTAAGCAACTTTTTCTAATTTGCTGCCATTCACGATTCAAGTTGAATCAACTGCATAAATAAACAACTTTACAGTTCCATGTTGTTTACAGCTACATTCACCATACAATATCACCCAATGAGATTTACATGCACATCAATCCCGGCGACTCCGGTTGCATGCCGGAGGAGCCCTCCCACGCCACAATTACCATACATAGCACGGATCCAGTGACCCACGAGACCACAGTAAATCGCTACAATTGCGAATACGATGGCTGCCTGCGCACGTACAGCACCGTAGGAAATCTGAGGACGCACATGAAAACACACAAAGGTTCCTTCTTACCAACTTCTCCAACACGCTGAATACATTATAACACATATCTGATTACCAGGTGAATTCCGTTTCAAATGTTCAGAACCAAACTGCGGCAAGGCGTTTCTCACTTCGTACAGCCTCAAGGTGCATGTGCGAGTGCACACCAAGGTGAAACCCTTTGAATGCACCCATGATGGCTGTGAGAAAGCCTTCAACACCCTCTACCGACTACGAGCCCACGAGAGGCTACACAATGGTAGGACCTTCAATTGCGATTCCGGTGGATGCATGAAGTTTTTCACCACACTCAGTGATCTCAAGAAGCACATTAGGACACATACCAAGGAGAGGCCATACAAGTAAATTTTGTCTCCCCCAAGAGTCTTCGTTTGGTTGTATTTATTTCATTTCTTGTTCTGCAGGTGTGGTGAGGGGGGATGTGGAAAAGCTTTCACCGCCAGTCATCATTTAAAAACACATTTGCGTACGCACAGTGGCGAACGACCCTACGCATGCGCAGCTAATGATTGTGCCAAAGCGTTCGCTACTCAGCACAGTTTAAAGTCGCACATCAAAACGCACTCGAAGGCAGCTAAACACGCAAAGGATGACACCGACAATGGCGAACAAAACAACAATAACTCTCACATCTCAAATGGGGGAATGATTGGTGGTGCGGCCGAAACCGAGGACGTCCATTGGAATGATGATAACAATGGTTTGTACTTAAATTACTTCTTGCGCCCAGCAACTTTTGTTGAAATCTCCATGTCATGTCACGTGACATTGAGGTTAGAGTCGAACTTTGACTTATTTAGAACAATCTGGGCATTTTTTTATCATCCAAATATTACATCAATTACACTTTGTTTGCTTTTCACATTTCCTTCTGTCCCATTAAATTGACCCAAAACTCTCCAAATAGATCAAATGGCAACTCATAATTTGTTCATCTCCCACGACTCTAACCTACAATGACGTCACTTTAGATTGATGTATTCGTAGAGTTCCAGAGCTATGTGCCTCAACCAGCAGATGGCGACGTCTACCTGGAAAATCAACAATACGTGTCAGCAATCGAAAAGGATCTCACTACAGACTTCGAAATCGCAAACGGTCTCAAACACTACGCCACCGTCAACACCGCCGAACCAGTCAAAACGCATTTACCGTACAACTTGGGCACCGAGGGCGTAGCCAACGAAGAGACTATGGCCAAAGATACGCGGATGGAATTAACCGAAAACTCCATCATCACCGAGATCGAAAACGCCGGTTTGGATTTGTACAATTTGAAAACGTGCGAGTACACGCCCAGCAACGAGCTCAATTTGAACAAGCAACTCTACATGCCGGAAGCGTTGGAGATGTCGCTGGTGACGGAGGAGGAAGCGCCCTCTACATGGATCGACGCCATGAAGATTCTCAACGCAGATCCCGTGAATATCTACGAACCGATGAACGAATCCCCCATCGCTATTCCAACCGCGATTCAGACATATATGCATTTGAAAAGCGTTCCGCAGGTGCCGCAAATGAAATCAATCAATAACGATGTCAATCTACTGAAGAATTTAACCGCCGATGCAGATATTTGCAAATGCATTGATTGCAAATGCGGACCGTACAATAATTGCCAAGGGAATGAGGAGAGTGGCTGTTGCGGAGGGAAGAAGTCTGCCAACACTACGAATACTTATGAAACGTACTTAAGTCAACCCCAAATCGCAACACAACCAATCAATATTGCGCCTCCTTGCGAACTTGAACAAACTATTTTCAAGCCAGTTGCTGACGGCGGATGTTGCGGCAGTAAAGGAAGGGAACTGAAATCAAATGCACCAATTGTAATTGAAAGCGGCTGTTGTGGTAACAAAACGAAAACGGTGAAGCTGCAAACGCACGCGCCATCTGCAGATTGCAACACGAAAGGAAATGATTGTTGTGTCGTGGTGTGTCTCAAGTCCTTGGAACAGCTCAGAGATATGCTCACCAAAGCGAAGGGTTGCGGTGGATTCGAAAAGCTGACGATTGGTTGCGTGCAGAACGAACTGTGTGTGGTGAAAAAGTGAATTCTGATTTTGTTGTCGCGCAGTATTTGCCAGAGCCTAGCTGATGTTTGCAAATGTTTTTTCGCCAATTAGACTGCAGTGTGATATTAATTAGAAGCCAGAAAATGAAGAAGAAAAAACAAATGTATATACGCGTTAACGCTTAAATAGTAGCCATATTATTATTTTTATATGCATTATTAGAGTAAGTGCGGAATCGAGAATGCACGCGATTCTTGCTTCTTGCGTTTTTCTATTATTGTAAAAGCGGTCAGGCGTGTGATATTGAAAATATGACACAGGCATGACTCGAAATGCTAGTCAGCAAATGTGTAACAAAGTGCAATTACAAAATAAACAAAACACAAGCATCACTAACATAACCAACTCTACCAACTTACAGGTTACAGGGTGAATTGATAGTGCGTGATGGAATTCATGCGCACGCATTCTGAATGTTCCAGTACGTTGCCGCAGCAGGACCAGTGCCTCCGCCCCGGGTGACCATCGTGACCATGGCCACAACCCTTGTATCCGCCTGGCATTCGTCCTTTGCAGCCGCAGGTGGCTTCTTTGCTACCGCCGCTTGAACAGAATGTACAACAGTGGAATGTGCCATGATGTGGTCGTAAAGATCGTACTAATATTATGAAAGGTGATTCCTGCGGGAAAGTAAATAGATTTAAGATTTAAAAGACGGAACTCTACTTAAATGTGGTACTCACTTTAAGCTGTTCCCCTTTCACACTGACGTTTAAAAATAGTTTCCCCGCGACATCCGGGACAAACTGTAGCAAATAGCTGCCATCCCGGCGGTCCTCCACATGTACAGGAAGCGTGCGCGAGGTGCCCCCGTCGCGATGCCTCAAGTCTGCACCAATCTGCTCACCGCCGCGCTGTAGCACATTGTCACTGCGGTCTCGTGTCTCTAGCACAGCTTCCGCTCTCCGGCCAACCCTTAGATTCTGCAGGCCTGCAGCACACACACACACAAGCAATAATTATGTTACAAAAGTACATATTATTTCAACTATTCAAGATTCAACTTTCAATTTTGTCACTAGATGTAGTGTGACGTCACACTTCCATATTTACGGTGGGCAACCACACATACATATTATGTCCGGTGGCAAACTGAGGGAATGCTTTCATTCTGATTGGTTCTCTCAAGGTCATCTAGTTGCGCGGAGTAATCAACTGATCCAGTTGCTGTGATTTTGCAGCTGCAAATATTTTTATCTGCCGAAGTATTTCGACAACACGGAAGTTGACGGAACGATGCAACTTTTGATTTTCCAGACAACGAGACAACGAGGAAAGCATCGAAATATCATTGAAACGATTGAACTACGTCACCAACGCAACGCAACGCAACAGTCAGTGCAGCCAACATGTTTTTGATGGTGAAAACAAAACTCCTCTAAGCAATTTGTAGAGTAGTGTGACTCTTGACAAAATCTCCTTATCATGTGGAACGACATATATTTTTTTGGGAATACCACAGAACAAGTCTATTTTATAGTCACTCACCTTTGGTATGTAAAACACAATTTTTCACCGAAATCGTCTGTGTTGTTAACACCCCGTACAGTGGGCAGCAGGTGTTCTCACTGGTCGACATCTCCGCAGGTAAGAACAGCATTGATTCGCTTATCTTTAGCTCTGGAAGCAACGCCTCGGATTTATAGCAAATCTCCAAGCGTTTCATAATTGGCGCGACAAAGCTTAACAATTCAATTTCGCTGCCTTCCTTCAGGAGGTCCATTGCAAAAAGAATTACCTCCTCCGTGTCGTGGAAGCGTTTCTGAAGATCATTTTGTCGGGCTTCTACACTATTCAATTTGTCGAGGCGTGCTTGCCGTAATTGTTTAAATAATCGCTCTCGATGATCTGCCACCGCTTGGATATAATTTGCCGTGAATCGTTCGATTTCTGACTCGATCTGATTGCATTGACTCTCAATACGTTCTGCTGCGCTTTCAAGTCGCAAATTGGCTACCATTGATTTATCCGCAATCGATTTCGCTCGATTCACGGCGATGCGAATGTTTGTCGTTTGCATTTTTGCTGCTTTGCTGGGCGATTCTAGCGTGTGCCCACGATGCGAAGAGTTTACACAATCTGTGCATAACACCTATACAGAGAGCAACTAAATATATCTAAACTTGACACACATCTGGCAATCATATATGCTTGCATCTTGCATCATTTTCGTTTGTTTACATTAAGGATTAAGGCCGCTGCATAACTGCCCAGAAAACTCTGACATTCAGCCAAGCAAAGGACAGGATTCAGTTTTCGTTCTCGTTCACGGGAAGTTGTGCAGCGGCCTTTATTTGCAAAGCTGCGTGAAGAAGCGTAGACATATTTTTACACAAACGACAACTGTTGTAAGCTCACGAGAGTGACACGTCCGTTTCCAACGTTGCGTACGTGTTTATGATAAACGGAAAACGAAAGATAAACGAACATGCGCTGTTCTTTCGAGTTTAATGGGTGTGAGTAAATATTCTGAGAAAGGTGGACAAACTGGGCAATTTACGAGCAGTTTAGCGAGCATAATATTTTAAGCAAAGATGCAAAGCTTTAAAGAAATAACTAAAACAATAGCAACATCCGAACCTGGAAGCAAATTGTGCAGAATGTCGTCAATTCATTTTCGGGATGCTTATGGCACATCACCTGTCTGCGCACGTTGGTAATCCCTCTGCGTCGCGCCTCGTCCAGCTCCAAAATCTCGTGGTGCCACCCTGCTTTCTGTTTGATGTGTGCATCAGCACACTGATGGCACAAACTCAGCGCACATTGTGTGCAGCGAGTTTTGGCCTATTCCAACATTCAAAGAACAAGAATATAACGTATGGTGTTGATTTGAGGTTATGGAAGACATACGTTGACTTCCAATTGGCAGTTATCGCATAGCAATTTAATGCTGGGCGAATTGAGGGTGGCCAACACCATTCGATGCAGGATAAGATAGTTGATGGGAAATCCCTGCACGCCTTCGTCGGGCACGTCCGACCTGGAATGGCACAGCGAACAGACGAGGTAATAGTGCGAGTTCTCGGCATAACACACTTCGATGTTTTCCAATTTTTCGCTGACGTAGCCAGAACCTGAGCTAGCTGAGAACAAATCCCAATCGATATTTAGCTACTTTGAGGGCACGCAAAAAGTGAAATTGGTGATGATCGCACATTGCCCCTCTTAAGACCCACGGTATATTGAGTATGTATTAAGTTATGTATTAAGTCAATATTAATTAACTTACAGTCGCAATCCGAAGGAGAATTGATTTTGGCTAAATTCTGCAAACAACTCGTGCAGAATGTGTGAAGGCAAGTGATGACACGTGGTTCTATAAAATGCTTCTGGCAGAGGGGACATTTTAATTTCTCATCAATGTCCTGAAACTCAATCGTTTTGCGTGAAGCTGTCAATTCGCTTTTCGTTGGATTAGATTTTGATCTAATGTGGTTGTGGCTGACTGAGAGGGATGCAGTTTTCGGGGACTCCACGGAGCGTCGCTTCGACGTATTTAAGTTGTCCTGATTTTGTTTTCGGCGCGAAAATGATCCGAAAATGTACGAAAACTGTTCAATTTCCATCATCTAAGAAGAAAACAAAGATTTCGTCGTGAGAAAAAAACATCATTTCTATTTGTTTCTTCTTTTTAATATACAAACTCCAGGCCAAGTGTACGCTTTGCGTTTGGTTTGGTAGTTGGGACACTATTACTCACGACTTGAAAATTAGTCACGTTGCATTTTCGTTGGACTTTACTGCTGAAATTTCAGATTTGAACACCGAACACTTGAAAACTTGAAATGAAACCTTCACGTGAACGCGAAAGTTGCTCGTGGCTTTACGACCGCGACAAAAAGATATCGATAAATGGTGAAATTAATTCTAATCTTCTTAAAACTGATGGCTAATATATAGAACCAGTTATTTTTGCACTTACCGTTTAAGTTCTGCTGATATTAGTTTCTAATACGTGTAGTAAATACTTATAAACTTTTACAATAAACGCTCACGATTCTCTTTGGTTCTTTTTGTTTTGGTACGCTTGATCATCCAGAATTAAATATGATCTATGTTGCTATGATCAAACACGATATGAATAGTAGGCACGTACAGTGTTGTGTGTTTTGTGTAGTTTCGCAAGAATATTATGTTGAGTTTGTCAGCGCGTGCGAGCACGTTAAAAATAAACAAGATACGGGCTAGGGCGTCGCGACGCTCATGCTGGTGACGCGGACGGAAGCGTACTAAAACTAAAACATCGACGACTAATCGCAATGTCGCAAACTTATTTCATTCTAGTTTACAGCGAGCAACTCGAGACATGTGAGCCACGCTCTAGCGATGCAATGCGGGAGGACAAAGAGACAAGAAGTGTGTTTGAATTCACAACGTTTAAAGGGGCCTTTCCAGTTAATGATTATTCGCAGAACTGACTCCCTTGCCAGTTACTTATCTGGAGATATATTTTTAAATTATAGCCAATTGCTGGCGCGAAATTCAACATTTGATCACGTGGTAATCAGACATTTATGA
>JARJDQ010028003.1:0-23797 GCA_030264215.1 Geostiba sp. GC000077
TCCGTTGTCTCTAGATTCTTCTTATTATTGTGTCGCTTTCAAGTACTTCTTCAATTTCCTTGTTAGTTTTTCTTCTGTAGCTTCCGTCTTCTGCTTTGTTTGGTCCCGTAATTGTTCTTACTACTTTCCTTTCCATTATTGCGATGTTATAATAAGAATGTTAAAAGAAAATGTTAATCTTTGTTTTTAAACTTTTTTTGATTTTTTGTGGTACATATGAAAGGTCTGCAGACAACAAAACTATTTTTTTTTTCGAAATTTAAAATATATTTCATAATTTTATTATGAAAAATATGCGAACCATTTCCCCCTGATCTTCGAAACAGTTGAATCAAAAATTATAAAAAATTCAGGGAATATGCCTCCTAGCTATATTTTACAGGAAAACTATAGCGAACTTATAGCTTTTTTTAGATATTAATTTTTATGTAAATATATTAGGAAAATGAGAAGGGCGTATGCACTATGATAGGTCACGTCGCGTCGTGCCTCAGGTGTGATAAGCATTAGTGTTCTGGGGAGGGGATTTTTATTATCGTATTATCGTGTTATTGTGTTAAAAAAGTACTCTTCAGAGCTAATTCTTTCATTTCTTGCATTTCTTATTCGTTTTGGATTTTATTCGAAGTTCTCGTTTTTATTTTTATTTGAAGATCTTGCGTTTTTCTGAATTTTAGCTTTCTGGAACGGAACCCTTTGTGTGCGAGTCAAACTCGCATTTGACCAATTTTTTTCTAAATCGTTAAAACAAGATAAATTAATAATTCTTTTTCTGCACTTCTATTTTACTTGCTTAGGCAGCAGAGAAATCCTACTTTACCGCCGATAATTTTTTTCTTCTTACGGTCTTACGGTCTTACCGTCTTATCTTAGGAATAGTCTTCTCATTGGCGAGATAATAATCTTTATTTTTATTTGTTCATTTTGAAAGATTAGGAAAATTATTATCTTTTCCGTGAGAAGACTTATAGTCAAATAATTTTTGGTTTAAATGCTTCTTTTGAGGTGTACTATCGTACCCTAGAAGGATATACATCAAATCGTAAAATATTTGTTAAATGTTTTAAATACTAAAGAATTGTTATCTCGTCTTTTGCTAAGATGATTTTTGAGATTTCGACTTCTTTTGAATTACAAGTACTATCATCCCGAAGAAGGATGCACTCAAGACTGTAAACACCCTGTATAGCCGATTTGAGCTAACCTTACAGATGATTTCGAAAAGAAATACAGTTGCAGACTTTTAGGAAGCACCAACATTTCTGGCAATGCCCAGCGTGGACTCGGACATTCTCAACTGCGATGCGGACAGAGGGGCGCGAAATAAAGCCACGCGGGCTGCACCTTTAAACTTCAATTATGCTTAATTACCCGTGCAGCGGGCTCGTGCGCACGCCTCTGTGCACCCTCCACGCCTCCGCGCGCACGCCCGACAAAGCCCTTTAGCTCAGCCGTCCCAGCGCGATCAGCGTCCGAATTATGGGCATGCTGCTAATGCACAGGCCAACAATTAGCATCGCTTGGATATCCGACATCGGCGGGAACACTTTGCACGATTGCAGCAGCGCACAAAAGCGTGTGGAACAAAACATGTACGTTGATTTCCCAGCCGCCGCCGGGCGCCACCTTTCAGGACATTGAAAACGGCAACTCTTTGTAGCGCGTTTTGCACAAAGCAAGGGGTGTTTAGTGTTTACATGTAAACGAAAGTGTATAGTTGCGCAGTCGCCCATATTTATAGAATTTAATTCACATGCCACAAAAGAACATTTGATGGCGTTCATACAGATTTTTGGCGTTAGCTTTTTTGCTACCGTGCGCTGGCTCTCCCACCCACACCAAAAAAAATTCAAATTGCACTCTAAACGAGTTATGGAGTTATGCCGGCGCGTTGAGATAATGGAAGGGCGGCCCTCGGCTCAGCGCTATGAAAGCGACCAGAAACGCACAAAAAACGCATAAAACGCCCTCGAGCATCCTTTATTATCGTCCGCGGCAACGCGCGCACGTAATATGAAATTATTTCGGTTAGAATAAAGCGCGGTGTGCCACGGGTGCTTGGCGAGATTAAAAGAACACAAGAGGCGCGCGCTGGCCGTATGACGGAATTAAATTTAAAGCCGTGCAATTTCCCTTGGAGCCGCGATGCGCGCCATGCGAAAGCCGACAGACTGCATTCAGTCCAACGGTCTAATTGATTGCAACAGCGCAGCGCGAATGAATCATCAATTCAATCAATGCACGTTCAACACGTGCCAATCCCGTCGGTCGCCGGGCGCATTGAAAGTAACGAAGGTAAAGGGTGTAAGCGCGGTGTAAGGAAGCGAAGCGTAGCGGAGCGGAATGGAATGTTTGCGAGGCGGTCGGTCGGTTGTCACATTGTTTGCGCGCAGTTTTTCCCCCGGCGGGCGGCATCGAAATAAAACACTCGATGTCATTGTGTATTGTATGATCGTCGCGATGCGGCCGGCGGCCGACTTTATTGGGCCAGCCGCGCGCAAACACGCAACACAAACAGCGGTTGAGACGCGCGCGAGGGCACATTGTAAACACGTAAAGGGCCTGACCGCCCTGCCCGCCCCCGAAATGTACAAATCAGCGCGGGGCGACACATTTATTGGAAGCGCACACAACTGCGATTTTTATCGTTTTGTTTTGCGCACGTGGCAAACTCGATTTGACACTGGCAATATTTTCCAAGGCGTCCCAAGGACCTAGGTCCAGGTTGGGCAGACAATGTCCACCCGCCCGCCCCCAGCCCGGGGCTGCTACTTGGCCATTCATTAACTATCGAGTTATCGACTCGCCTCGCATCAGGTCGCAACGCATTCAATTTCACTCCAGGCCTTTCGAAGGTGGCGAGGAAAAAAAAAACAACCACACCGTGTGCTGTGGGGTCGGCAATTGTTTGCGCAGGGCCTGGATGGATTCCGCCGAGACACTGTGTCCCTGGGATCCTCGAGGATCCTCGGGATGTTGGCAATTCGGCATTCGGGATCAAACGCAAAAGCTTGGCCAACATTGGGACCTGGACACTGCGCACACCGGCACACCAGGTCATATTTTAGTTGGATGCGTCACGCACGTCCATCGCACAAATCATTGGGAAAAACTAGCAGGGTGCGCGCGATGCGGGTGACAGTTCCGAACGCATTTCCCGGACGCGAATTGCGCTCCGCCGGCGCCAAAAGGCGCAAATTTATGGTCTTCAATTAAAATTTCGCGCGCACAATTTTACGTGCAGAATGTAATTAAGCAAATTCCAGCGTGTTTCATTCTGATTACTCCTGGGCTCCTGCACTACTTACTACAACAGTACTAACTTATTCCGGAGAGCGGCGGCGGCTGGCGTCATTTCAGCCAGCCAACCAGCGAGAATGCGCGGCGCGCAGCGAAGGTGCTTCCGCCACCCACCACCCACCATCCACACACACACACTTTCGCTGAGCGCCTGCTAATAATTTATTAATCGTTCAATAAATTTCGTCCGAAAATCATCGGCGCGGAGCCGGCCTTGGTATGTCTTGCCCGAGCAGTCGTGCTGAGCAATAGTTTGGTACGTCGGGAGGTGGAGGCGCTTTTTAAATGCGCGCCCGCTGAATGCGCTTGAATATCAAAGCTTTGACGCGCTCGCGGCACGCATTCAATTGCGTCGGCAGCCTGTATTGGATTCGGCGCTGCCGTGAAAAGTATATCTATCCGTGCAGCAGGAGCTCTCCGCCCTGCCGACACAGCGCGCACACGCGCGAAAATAATCTAGAAATTTACATTTAAAGTGACTCTTTTATAAATAACGAAATAACGCCGCTTTGTAAATATTGCGCCTCGCATGGCAAAAGGACGCGTCGCCTGCAATCAATCGCGAAATGTGATTGTCCTTTAATTATTAACACAATTGCAGATTTAGAATTGAATGGGATAAAAACTATAAACTATAAATGCAGTTCAATATACAATGCCTTGCCAAATAGTGTGAAAACTCAAAAAACAAAATCTTTTGTTAACCATGTAGAGAAACTTATTCTAGAGAACATAGACTAAATAATATTATTACTATTATTACTATTATTACTTTTATTGCTTTCATTACTGTTATATTATTGTACTTAATTTTTACATTTTTCTGCTTATTTTACGTACCTTTATTCACTAGTTTATACCTTAAATGTACAAACTTATGCTATTGTTCATTAAATTTCATTAAAAAAGTGTGCGTCAAAACATTACGTAAACATTTCAGCTTCCAAAATTGAGCAATTTTTCAAAAATTCGGAAAACACGCGTTGGAAAATCGTTCATATTTCCTAAACGCGTGCTCCGATTTTCAGTTTGTTTAGTGAAGTACAAAGCCAAAGAAGCGCTCTTTAATTTGCATTCTCACCTTATCAGGAGGCGGGCAAGGGTCCCAAAAATGCTTTGAGATGAGCAATTTTTCAAAATTTCGAAAAACACGCTTTGGAAAATCGTTCATATTTCCTAAACGCGTGCTCTGATTTTCAGTTCCTTTAGCGGAGTACATAGCCAAAGAGGCGCTCTTTAATTTGCCCTCCATTGGCATCTTCCCAAGAGGCAGGAAGTACCCCAAAATTGCTTTCAAAGTTAAGGCAGTTGTACACCTATGAAAATTCTCCATAAGATTTTTCGTTTATTTATTCTTGTGAATGAACACATATTTGGTTTTTGAGTTTAACATGTTTCGGCTTGTGGCCATCGTCTGAATCTGTTTTCATTTCTGTTTTCAGATCTGCCGCGCAGATCTACGCGGCAGATCTTGAGTTGTACTTTACAATACTGTTTAAATAAATAAAATCGGTCGAATAATTTGGACGTAAACACGAAAACGGCTCTTATGAAGAATTTACATAGGTGTATAACAGCCTTAAGCAATTTTTCAAAATGTTTTAAAACCCACGCTAAAAAATCGTTCATATTTCCCAAACGCACGCTCCAGGTTTCTTTGGCTGTGTGCTACTTGCCACCCCTTCAGAGGACGGGAAGTGCCTTTAAAACGCCAACAAAATTTGTCCATTTTAATAAAACACACGTCGGAAAACGCTTATATTTCCTGAACCATTTTGTTGTTAGTTCTCTTCGTTACGTTTATCATTATTTCACAGAAGAAAGAAAAATAATTGAACATCAGAATAGCACCAAATTGTAATCTACGGGAAATAAATATACATTAATTTGCCGTAGTGGTTACTTATTTGTAGAGCGAAGCCACTAAACCACTGAAATTGTAAAATTGTGCAATCTCCCCCAAATACATTAAGTCGTTGTTTGCCGTTGTTTGCAACCAATGTCTGCATTTCGCATGGTGTTAACCAAATGAGATATTATAGCGCCCATAATAAACATTTTAGTATTGTTCGATTGTTCGCAATCATATTAGTAAGCATCGGGGATTGCACCCGCTAATAAAAGGAAATTACAAATGTTATATAAACCGTGAAAGATTGTAGACGCGGTGCTGCGCCTCGACGTGAATTGATAATTGAAAATTGAACAGCAAAACGGCGGAAATTCAATTTCGGATTAACGCATCGCGTTTATTTCCACATGGACGACGCGTGTACGTTGTGCCTTTGCCTTTGGCCCATCCTGTGCGCATTTGAGTGCTGATTGAGTTTTAAATAACCGCTCCCCTCGTCCGCGAATCCCAATTTCACAACGGATTCACAGCAGAATCATGCGCGATGCGCGCAAAGCGCTTTACGTTGCCATCAAATATGTATAGCTATTACGATTAGACAACATCATTTATCCCCTCGCGTTTGATTTTCGAATGCGATCGCTTTTGGTGCAGTTTTCACTGCGCTTTCTTTTGTACGTTGTGCAAGCTTCTTCGCTTCGAAAAAGGTGAGATGAATGTGAGATGAATGTATAATTATGAATATAAATATGCAAATGTTACGAGCGCCGGCGCTGTGAGAGCAAGTGGCTGCGGTGGCGGAAAGACGCGCTCGCAAGAGTGTGCTTCCTGCGCGGAGGCGCGCCGGGTGTGCACATATTTGAAAACTTAATGAATGATTAATTAATAGGCGCACGTTTATAGAGTCTCTCTCTCTCGCTCTCCCTCTCCCGTTTAAACAACATACCTAAATGCTGCACATATTAAACCAAACCGTATTCGCATCGCGCGGCGCAAGCGCACCCCTTTAGCGTGCTTCAAACACTTCGGAATCCTTCAAATAAATCACGCTCGCAGGCGCGGAGTGCATAATGGAACTACAGAGGCAGCAGGAAGCTGTGCGCGCAATGAATTGCTAATAGAACGGCGAATCGCAATCGGCGCATGATTTCCTTCTCTTTGATTATTAAGATGTTACTGCCGTACACTGAAATAAATCATTCAAGCGATTCCAGCACCAGGACCATTAATTTGAAACGATTTCTATTTCAAGTGTTCGTTCTTCGTTGGTTGTCTTACCAACATTTCGATAAATAAAATAAAGTTTTGAGACAGCGCGCGCCATCTACCGCCAAATGACGTTAGTAAGCCCTCGTGCTGCGAAGCACAGCTGGTGCCTTTCACATTACCGTCCGCTGGTCTGCTTTCGTCGCTATTTACAAGTTTACGATGATTTCCACTTTCCAGTTCAGTTCACCCAGTTCGTGCGATGCAAACCGTACGCAATCCGCCCGGCGATGAGTAATGCAATGGCGATGCTTGTGCAAGCGTAGATACGTCCCGCAGCGCCCGAGCACTCGCGACATTCGCGACCTGCACCACCCGCGAAGATGGTCTCCCTGTTCGACGGCTATGAGCAGCAATACTCCACGCTCACGGCCGATATCACCGCGCAGATCGGCATCCTAGGCACATCCAGCTCCAGTGAGTTCGGGCACAAAACATGCCGGCAATTATAATCTTGCGCAAACATTAATTGAGTTCGTTTCCATGTTCACAGAGGATCGAAGACAGTTGATATCGGACATCGAGAAGCATGTGGAAGAGGCGCAAGAACTGGTAAGGTTCGACTAGCACTAGGGTTGTAGAGATAGGGATAACGTTTGATGAAATCTTGAAATATTTATGCATTTATGGGTTCAGCTTGAGCAAATGGACCTGGAGGTCACTGAGGTGGAGACCAACAAGCGGCAGCGCTGTCGAACGAAGCTGGACTGCTATCGCGCCGAGCTGAAGCGCCTCACGCTCGAGTACATTAAAGCGCGCTCCGTCAAGCAGGTGGGGTACGAGTCCGCCGAGGACCTGAACGACGTGCGGATCGCCAGCGACCAGAAGCAGCGCCTGCTGGACAATTCCGAGCGCATTGAGCGCACCGGGAAGCGCCTCGAGGAGGGCTACCGCGTCGCGCTCGAAACGCAGGAGATCGGCAGCAAGGTCCTGCAGGACCTGCACGGCCAGCGCGAGACGATACAACGATCTAGGAATCGAGTAAGTCGCACCCCCGGCGCGCACCGATTTGTAACATGATACTATACTCATGCCTTCTTTGTATGTGTAATAGTTACGGGAAACGAACGAAGACCTCAGTCGCTCGTCGCGAATTATGAACTCAATGCTCATGCGTGCCATACAACAGCGAATCGTCCTCTACACAGTGGGTGCCTGCTTTGTGATCACATTCATCGTCGGCTTGTACCTCGGCTTCAACAAATAAGTGCCAGCCGAACGTCGGCCTGAATTTTGGGAAGAAATGTACAAATTAGGTTTAGTTTTGGGCCGCGCACGACGCGGCGGATACTTTGAACCAAAGAGTCACACACTAATTTAAATTTTGATTGAATATTGAATCAAGCCACGTTTAGCATGCATTGTTCAATCCAAAAAGCAACATAAGCAAAATAGGGCAATCCTTGCGATTAAAGATGTAATTCGCCACGTTAGGTGTAAGGTTAAGTTTAGATGACCGATGTAAAATGCAATTGAACTTCGTTAAGCAGCATCAGTAACAAAACTATGTACTGACACCGATATTTCCTCATGCATGAGTTGTCATTTGTCAATTCGCTAATATTTGCATTTACAAGCCATGAAACATTGAAACGTTGAACATTCATTACTCTTTAGTCTTTTGTAGATTCTAGGAGAAAAAGTTATAAAATATTGGCATTGCCGTGTTAATTTTGACTGACTATATATTTATTCACGTTGATTGTTTGAGCGCGCGATGAATAATGAATAATGTAAAAAAACGACAAACTGAATATTGTATTGATATTGTAAACTAAGCGAGAAAGTTATTGTAAACGTTGAGTGCTTGCGAAAGCGATAATACGAAATGAATTTGCGAAATAAACACATTCCATTTCTTGTTATACAGTTTTTGTATTGATTTTACGATTCTACATACCTTCCATGCAATCTTTAAAACAAAAAATGTAAACTATAAAACATTCCTCTTTGAGTTGTTTATGTTTAATTTTCTTCAAGCGTTTGTTATCCCTAGTTCACATATTCGTAATTCAAAATGTGGTGACCATTGGGCGGCAAGTAGTTTCTATATGCACTTATACATTGGATATCCCAAGGCATCTATGTTCAATTAAAATATTAGACCACTTGAATTAACTCAGAAATATACAATTAAAGTCATGCTGGGGAAAACAAAGAGATTTTCAAGCTTTAAAGTTCGTAGAAACAAAATTACTCACGGTAGTACAGATATTTTTCAAAACTATAGCGAAATTTGCAATTAAAAATGCTCAGGACTCTCTCACATATTGACCACTCAATCACAATAAGAGCAGCAATCAAATGCCATGCAAAAGAACCCCCCACTAAACTGACAATTGTTATCAATTGCAATTGTTATCAATTGCAATTGCAATTGTCACTATTCATGGCTCCAAGAGTGTAGTGTATAATATGCTCAATTAAAATATTAGACCACTTGAATTATCTCAGAAATATACAATTAAAGTCATGCTGGGGAAAACAAAGAGATTTTCAAGCTTTAAACTGTTCGAAGAAACAAAATTACTCACGGTAGCACAGATATTTTTCAAAACTATAGCGAAATTTGCAATTAAAAACGCTCAGACTCTCACTTATTGACCACTCAATCACAACAAGAGCAGCAATCAAATGCCATGCAAAAGAACCTCCCACTTAACTCGCAATTGTAATCAATTGCAATTGCAATTGTCACTATTCATGGCTCCAAGAGTGTAGTGTATAACATGCTTCCAATAAATTTACGCACAAAAGACTGGAACATAATCAAGCATGAAGTACACAGAAGGATCATCTCTAACAATATCAACTATTTATATATATATATATAGATGACTCCTTCTTGTATTAAATTGCCACTTGAATGTTAGACCTCGCGATTACATTATAACTCCCTAATAGTAAATAGTAAATATACACTCGCATCATCAAGTTATATTTTGATATTCATAAATCTAAGAGAACATGAAATTATCTGCGTAGTCTTATAATTATTTATTGTATATGTATCCATATTTGTTGTTGTAGCACGCACAAATTCTAAATTCATAGTGCGCAACAATAAATCATCTGTTAATTTATGTAAATGTGATTGTAAATAAATACATATAAAGAAACTAAGGTAACTAAGGTACAAATTTATCAATTCTTCAAACAATAAATGATAGCAGGATGTGTTGCACTCACGCTGTTACTTAGTTTTCTATGCGTCATTGTTAACCTGTGCTTTTGAATGTTATTTCACTTTATGTCAGTTTTTTAAATTGTCCTTTTTGTTAACATCACAGATTGTTTTTTTGGTTCTTACTTTGTAGCCCTGATGATGATTACGAGAGTAATCAAAACGTTAACCAACGAAATTTGCGAAGCGAGCAGAAGGCGAGCTGAGTAATTCGTCCGATTGAGTAATAGCCACAAACTCACGAGCAGAGTATGTTACTTTATCCACGACTAAAGAAATGAAAAACTAATCATAATTCCAAAAACGAAAATGTGCAATCACAAATGGCGTTCAATGCACGCATCAACCTGGACAATATTTGTTGTTTAAATCCGGCCAATTTAAAACCGGCCACAGTGCGACTGGCGTGGTGGGGTGACTGTGTCCAATCAATCACACTCTCGATAGCAGTGTGTTATTTTCATTACACGCTCTCGTCGGACAGTGAGTTTGGAATGCTCTTTCAATTGTGAAATCAGTTTGTTTTTGTCCCATTACAAAGAAGTCGTGGATAAAAGTTAATTACAAGCTGTTGTCACTATAAATGAAGTAATCACGTTTATATCATTTGTACATTTCCTACAACAGAGGTTTTCGGGTGGGCGCGACCCACCGTTTGATTGTGGCGAATTTCGAGATTAAGTACACTTAGCAAATTTATTATAGTACGTTGAAGTGCAATTATATTACATTAACAATTTAAAAGTGTGACAAGTGACAATGTCCTGTGATAATAATATCCTGAATAATTAGTTATGTACATAAAAACATTTCTAATAATAGATACATTTGTAAAATAATGGTAAAATTAATGTTTAAAATGGATGCCGCGAGAAGGAACTAATATATAACCGGAAGTTTAAAAAATGTCTATAGTGTCGCCAAAAATTCCCCAACTTCATTTAAATTGGTCATTAGACGCCTGGCTTTTGCTGATCGATCCTAAACAAAAGGGAAACACGTATGATCTTCATAGTTTATAATAATCAGTAAAATCATATTTACGTTTGCGAGAGCATCACCGAGAAATGCCACTCTTCTCGCTCCAGGCGTCTTTCTAGCACTGGCATTCATTGGCATTCTGCCAGGCGTCGACATGTTGTTTACTCCTTTTGCAAAATCATTTAATACTTTCGGGGTATGTACCCGCTGCATATTATTTAATTCATTTCCAGCATTATCATTTGAATTATTTTCACCACACGAAAATTTCCTTAAAATTTTCTTAGTCGTGGTACTGCAGACTGAGAGAAAAGTCCCGCGTCCTTCACCATCACATTTCTTGAAGTGTGCGCTGTTGCTACCGCCCGGTTCCAATATTAAAGGCACTCCGCTCCTTACACACATACTCATGTTTCCGGACTGCTGTGTGGCGGCCAAATCAGCACTACATACTGAAGACGCATAGGTCTGCTCAAAGTCACTGTCGTTGATTAGGGTGATGCGGTTCATATCGCTGAGGCCTGCGCGATTGAATTCTTTTATGGTCTTCGCTAAAAACTTATTCTCCGCACGCAATTCTTCCACTTCCTGCAGGGTAGCCTGGTGTTTTTTAAGCAATGCATTGTAGACAGAATCACTGGAATCACTATTGTTTTCGGTTTCTTCATTTCCTTCATTGTCTGAAGTCACCATCCACCGTCTCCCGCGATTGGGACGTAGCTTGGCTTCCAAATGTTGTTGTCGTGCAATTTCGTCTTGCTCTTTTACTTCTTTGATGTATTTGCTGACCTTGCTCTCCACGTGATTGAAATGTTTTCGGGACTGAAATTGCGAATATCAACTCGGAATTTTCTTTTCACAAACCTTTGAGTAAGCACTCACCATTTTAAAATTTGTTCGATTGCGAACAAAACCAGGGTTCTCTTTAATTTTAGTTTATTGGATATTTGTACACAAAAAATGCAGAACTGTCGCAACGGAGCAGGTATCGCGACTAACGCGATTTTGTCGCGATGTGTTTCTAGCGCCATCCAACAAACCATCCATCCAACATCCAACAAATCACTATCCGCAGAGGAGATTACTATCAACGTTGCTATCAATCAATCCCGTCCAAAAAATATAAAAACCCTCGTTCATGTGTAAACCATAAACATGAAACGTTTCGCGCCATTTTTAAACAGTGTTTCAAATTCTGCACGTTCAACTGGAAATCAGAATATTAAGAACGGCAGGTGTACGATTTCTACTTTAATAATAATAATTTCTATTATATAATTAAAAAGTGTGATAATGTCTTGTGATAATAATATCCTGAATAATTAGTTACAGACATTGCAGGCCTTCTAAAATGAGGACCCTTGCTCCTTACAAAAGAGAAAAGAAGCACCCTCTGACTTTCTTCAAACTAGATCATTGAAACAAGCTCTAGTATAAATCAGAAAAGTTATGCAGCAACATAAAAAGAGGCTTGGAAAGCAATCGAATTGAAACTCATTTTTTCAGCATCTTATCATTTGAATTTAATAATTAGGTTAATAATTAACTTGCATGTGAAACAAACGAATGCAACGTGAAGTCCTATCACATGTCTTTGTCATGATCATGAAATTCATGTTCATGTAGCAATGTCATGTTGTGTCATAATGTGATATTTCTGAAATCTGCGTCGTTCGTTTTGCAATGTGCACGCGGCAGCAGGTTGCATGTATGCTTTTACTCCTACATGCGCACGTTTTCTTGAGCGCACCCCCCACGACGAGCAAGGTCTCCAACAAGCGTCCCGCGTTTCATAAGGCTGGGGTTGTCACCAACACTGAGACATGCACGAACATCGCCTTGTGAGCATTTTATGGATGATTACTTACGGGTGGTTGCATATGTTTTGCTTTAGGGAGGTGCTGGATGATGACGGGTCGGCGGTGGATGCCGCCGTCGCGGCGCTGCTCTGCGAGGGCATCACCAACCCGCAGAGCATGGGCATCGGCGGAGGGTTCCTTATGACGATCTTTGACGCAGCCACGCGGAGCGTGCACGTGTTGAATGCGCGTGAGGTGGCGCCCAGCGCGGCCAACCCCGAGATATACTCGAAGAAGGGCAATCTTAGCGATGCGAAGGAGGTGGCCATGGGTGGGCTGGCCGTAGCTGTCCCCGGGGAGGTTATGGGCTACTATGAGGCGCACAAGAAATTCGGCAAGATTGGTTGGTACGATTTGTTTCGGCCGGCAATTGATCTCGCCACCAAGGGCGCGCGCGTGACGCAGTACACTGCCGACATGATTGACAAGATCCGCGAGGATATTCTTAGCTCCCCCACTATGACGTAAGTAAAGTGCGCAGTACGGTCACGTTGCTGTGTGCGGATGATAGCTGAAGGTTGCTCCACAGGGCGCTGCTCACCAATCCAGAAACAAGCCAGCTGTACCGTGCAGGGGAGGTGATGCAACGCAAGGCGCTCGCGAGCACGTTGGAGATGATTGCGCAGCACGGCCCCAAGGCCCTCTACAGCGGCTGCCTTACGCAGGACTTTCTGCTGGACATTCAAGACAATGGCGGCATCATCAGCAAGGATGACCTGCGAAGCTACAAGGCCGTATGGGAGAAACCCGTCGAGCACTCTATCGGGAAGTACGTTCTGTACTCCGCGGGGAATCCCGGCTCCGGGGAGCTCTTAATGTACATCCTGGATGTGATGGCCGGCCAGCTCTGCAACATGGACGTTCACTTCTGGCATCGCATGATTGAGACCTGGAAGTTCGTCTTCGGCATTCGCGCTGGCTATTCTGGCGGTGGGCTAAGCGATGAGGCGACCCCGCAGAGCAACTTCGACCCGCACCTAGTGGAGGCCATCCTGCATCGCATGCGGGACAGCTGCACGTCGAACGACCCTAAGAAATACCTGCCGGAGGGCACGGCCGCGCCTGCCGTGGAAGATCACGGCACTTCGCAGATTTGCATCTACGCGCCTAATGGTGATGCGGTGTCAGTCACGTCTACAATCAACCTGTCCTTCGGCGCGCTATTCGTCTCGGAGTCAACCGGCATCATACTCAACAACGAAATGATGGACTTTTCGATTCCGAATCATTTCAATTTCAGGCATAGCCAGAAAATAGCCAATCAGATTGCTCCGTGGCATTATCCAATGTCCACTATGTTGCCGACTATTGTCCTGGACCCGCAAACCAGCAAAGCTCGCCTGGTCATCGGCGCAGCAGGGGGCTTCAAAATCCTAACCTCAACGTCCATTGTGCTTTTGCAGAATTTATTTATGAACGTACCGCTGCGCAGGGCGATTGCTGCGAAACGATTGCACCATCAGCTAAAGCCGATGGTGGTGGAATTTGAGGAGGGGTTTGACGAGGTCATCCTGCAGAAGTTGCAGCACCTTGGGCATGTGCTGCAACCTTTAGACGGCTTGGACAGTTCGAACAGCACCAGCAGCATGGCGACGTATTCCTGTGTAAATGGCATTTCAATCATAGACAACCGAATTCATCCCGTGGGGGACCCACGACGTCACGCATACGCCTGCGGCGTATAAAATCCGCAACAAAAACAACATTTTGAAATAATATACACATCTTCTATTAATAAATATATATACCTTGACTAGACACATTTGTTTAATTTAATTATCGATTATTTCAGTTTCTGCATCTGTATCCTTACCTGTTCGAAACTTCGAAGGTCGTAGAATTGTTATAATCTAATGGCTCGTAACGGCTCCCGATGGGAACGCTATTGCTATTGGCAGTTGGCACACAAGACAATTAATCGACTCTGTAACAATCAATGCACAATTTAGTAGCAACTAGCGCCAGCGAAAAATCGGTGCGAAGGTAAATCAAATTAACGAAAATGGGAAACAATCTAAGTGGGTGTGGAATTTATAGCGTGCCGACTCTGTAGGGTATAGGAAGGCCGCTTTAAAGTGTTAGCTGTGACGCACGTCTCAGCAGGACGCATGTGTTCAATTACGATTGTAATAATGAGTTCGCGTTATCACATTGCCGCAGACCGCGGCTATGGTGGCGCGCACCCCCGCACATTGATAAAACGCATTTGTGCGCCACGTGACAAATTGTTATGCACGCGCTCAGCCGTGAAATGGATTTTGCCACACACGCGGATCGAACGCATCCCCTTCGGTGTATAAATACGCGGTCGGCCGGCGTCTTCAGCCATTAGAGGTTGTACCGACAAGTGAGCAACAACCAACAGTCCGAGAGAGTCTACCAACAGTACAAACGTTTTTCTCCACCAAACCACCTATACAAGTCACCGCAGAAAACTCAGTCCTCAAGAGAATTTGGTTTCTACACTCCAGAGCAAGATGCAGGCTACAAAGAAGAATGGTAAATACAGTTATTATGGCATGGTTATATTTCTGATTATGTTTTGGATGGCGTCGGCGAGCGGGTATATGAACGCAGAGGGAGGGCGTGCGCTGAAGGGACGCGAAGAGGGCGGGGGGCCGGACGGGACGGATGGGCGCCGTCGCTTCGATATGGGGATGGTCTACAGAGAGGAGAAGATGATCCGTGCGCCCCTGAGGGATGCCAGGTTTGCGGAGCGCGATACCCGCATTGCCATAAGGCGCGGCGATTCCCGTCAGGCCGCCGAGGGCCGATTTGCCCGAGTTGGCGAAATCAACAACAACCAGGTGCGTGCGGCAAGACAGGCCCATCGGGAGCGATTGGAGCGACGTGCTGAGTGGGATGAAGCGCGTGTGGTGAGGCGCGTTCGCCTGGAACGACGTGAAGAACGTCGTGCGGCCGTCGAGCGCAGGGAGCGAGGGATGACTTGCTCGCAGCGCGCTGAGCGGGAGGAGGACGTGCCCCGCGAGAGAGCTGAGCGACGTGATGAACTGGTAAGTCGTCAACCGAACGAAGAACGCCGTGAAAATGAAGATCGCCGCGAGCGCGAGTCTCGCAGGGACATCTTGGAGCGCCGGGAGCGCGCTCCGCGTGATACAAGCAATGAGCGCGAAGAGCGTGTTGAGCGTCGCGAACGCGAGTTTGCAGACCGGCGTGGTCGAGAGGAGCGCAGCGAGGAACGCCGGGATACTGAAGAACGCCATGAACGCGATGAACGCCAGCTCCGCCGGATCTCCGAGCGACGCGACAGCGAGGAACGCGCCGAGTTTCAATCCCGACGTGACGACATCCAACGTCGAGACAGTGAGGAACGCCGAGAGATTGCATCCCGCTGGGAACACCGTGGACGTGAGGAGAGCCGCGAGAACGACGAACGTCGTGTGCGCGAACCCCGCCCCATTAGCGAAGAACGTGAAGACCGTGAGGCACGCCGCGAACGCGAATCCCGCGCCATCAATGACAACCGTGAAGAACGCCGTGAGCGCGAAACCCGTGCCATTAGCGAGGAACGTGAAGACCGTGAAGCACGCCGCGAACGCGAAGCCCGCGCCATCAATGAGAACCGTGAAGAACGCCGCGAACGCGAAACCGAAGCCAGACGCCAGGATGTCTCTGAAATCCGCGAAGACCGCCGCGATAACGTCCGCAACTTCCGCGCCGAAGACTTCCAGGGACGCACCGTTTTCACTCGGCCGCTAGAGAACCTCCAGATCTCCACCACCACCACCGAATGGACCAGCGCCACCATGGAATTGACCAAGGCCGTGCTGGTTATCCTTTTGATCGCACAACTCATCCAGCAATCCGACAACAAACAGTAAGTGACCACATCAACCCATAACCAACAATTACACACCTGCTCTTCTATTTCTAGTATTAACAAGCTGCGCGACTCCATGTCCACCAAGCTCAAGATCTTCTAAATCACCTAAGAAAAATCTAGCACGTGCCGACCATCGCACACCACACCAAGATGATAACGACAAACTAGCTTCAACAATGACTAACTACAACACACTAACTACAACAAGAGCAGGAACAATATAATGACGACCTAACGCTATGCTCCAGGTACCTTCCTATCATAGAATTACTATTCTCGTATTGAACGTCATTTGTGTCTTAAGTGTACTCTAAGTGTCCCTCAGTGTCCTTAGTGTCCTTAGTCTCCTCAGTGTCCTGTATCCAGTACGTAATTCAGTAAGTATCCAGTAGTTTAAAGAAACATTAACCTATATAACACATATAATCTATATCAATGTTAAAATGTTAAAATGTAACACTTATATATTCTATTAATCCTGTTCTCATGTACCTTAGTGTGAAATCTATCTTATTTAAACCTATCTTGGAATGTTAAAATCATTGAAACATTCAAACCTATCTTGGAGAAAATTGGTGGAAAATTGGGTATACCCAAGTATAATGGTGTTATGATGTCAACATATTATAAAACCAAAAAAAATATAAAACCACACACAAAATGAACAAAAAAAGTTAGATGTCGTGAAAAGCAATCCATGTGTTTTGTTTAAGATTACCTTTCTCTTTTCTCCTCCTCATTGCAGGCATCGCAGCGTGGCGATGATTTGGTCCAGCTCCACCTTGTAGCCGATCAACTGCTGCTGCCGCTCGGCGCACTGCTCGCAGGTGCGATTGGTGATCGTCTTCTGCGCGAGGCCGTGCACGATGGCGCGCAACCGGTTCTCGCGCTCTTCGTACTTCATTTCTAACACGTTCAGCTGTAAAACGAGATTTACAAAACCTTGAAATTTCTTTGCGCCCTTTATTTAATTCAAGAAAGCAATCGCATACTTTCTTTCGGAGACATATTGCTTCGTTGTCATTGCCATTGTCAAAGTGGCAGTCCTTCAGGAGGCTGGTGACGCCGCAGTTGAGCTTGTTGGTGAGGAAATCGCGCTCGACGGTGATCACGGCGAGGTCTTCCTTGGCCGTCATTAGTTGCTCCTTAAGCGCAGTGAGGCTAACAGCTTGCAGCTCGATTTTCTCCCGCAGTGGCGTCACATTCGTGAGATAGTTGCCCATTTCACGTTCGTGTGCTTCCTGCAGGGTGTTCAGCTGTAAGGATACAAGAAAAAAAACGTATAAAACGATTGTTGTTTCGCGGTGTTGAGTCGACCTACGTCTTGGAGGCGTTTTGCCTTAAGAGCTTGGTAATCGCCTTCAACGCGAGTTAACTGCGTTCGGATGCGATCCCTCTCCAAGCGCATTATGCTGCCTTCTCCCTCTCCGGCTGCAGCCACCGCCGGTGGGGCGGCAGTGGCCAATATCGGTTTTGCTTCTGTTGGCGGCGCTTTCCGTTCGGCGAAGTTCGTGCGCAGCGCTCCTTCACGCTCCTTCTGCAGTCGCCGATTGGTCTTGCGCAGCTCATTGAGGTCCTTCTGCACCTTCCCCAGGAGCTTCTCTTTCGTAGCCAGCTCCGTTTGATACCCGCGTATCGTCGCTATCAAGTGCGCATCTTCCTTCACCTCGATTCTCTTCACAGCCTTCGTGGACACATTGCGTTCGTGGAGCACTTGCTGCGGCTCCGTCTGGCTTTCGCTGTTCGTCGAGTCCTTCGCCGGAATCTTCTCATCGATGTATTCGCGCGTCTGCGTGTACACATCGTAAGTGTCGCCCTTGCGCTTTAGCTGGCTCTTGAGGTCGTTGACGTGCAGCTCCAGGTCTTCGATGTGGCTCTCGTACTTGAGCTTCATCTGATTGAACTTCTCCTGCACGTCCTTGAAGACCTTGGAGTTCTGCGCGTCGCGCAGCAGCGCCTCCTGCTCCAGGCTCTTGATGCGCTCCTCGAACATCTTCCTCGCGCCGTTCTCATCGTACTTGGAGGCGACGATCAGCGCCGAGACGGAGTCGGGATGCTTGCGTGCGATGATGCGCTCCATCTCCTTGATCTGCCGGTTGAGGTCCAAGATGCACTTGGCATCCTTCTCCACCTGTTGCTTGAGCTGTTTGGCGGCGGCGCGCTCTTGGTCGAGGTGCTTGTTGGAGTTGAATTCGTTCTCCTTGAGCTTGTCGCGAATGCTTTGGATGGCCTTCAGGTCGGATTTGTACTTCGTGAGCACGCCGTCCAGGTCAATCACGCGGCGTTCGAGGATGTTATTCGCCGTGAGCAGCTCGTCGCATGTGCAGCGCAGCTCGGCGTGCGACTTATTGGTGGCTTCCAATTGCAGTTGCAGGGCGTTCTTCTGCTCCTGCGTGTCCTTGAGCTCCTCCAGGGCTTGGATAAGCTCTGTCGCGCCGGTGTTGCGCTGCCGCTGCTTGAGATCGTCGAGTTCGCTCTGCCGGCGCAGACAGAAGATGCGTTAAATCGTTAAACACTATCAGCATCATCAGAGAGCAATCAGTTTTGGTCAATAAACCCAAAAACCAGTTCGCGTTCGGACATAAAAACAACATTCCCACGCGAGTTTACGCGTTTATGCAAATCAATGTGAACTTGACCGTTCGTTAGTCCCAACTGTCCCCAAAGTGAGATAACAAAGTCGGAATCGATCGGAATCGAATAACAAACTCAAAATGAGAAGCAGCGCTAAAAAGGAAAAAAGCTTTGCCATTTTGCCCACTGCCCCAAATCAAGCCCGCAGTGATATAGAAGCGCGCGCCAGGTCATCGACGCGAACTTAATATTTTTCCATCGAAAGACTGGAACTTCGTTAGAATATCGAAGTGGCAGGCGGCAGGACTGAACTCCAGCTATAAAAGCCCGCAAAGGCCGACGCGATGTAGTCGTGCGACGCTCCGGACTGCAGCATGAAGTTCCTCCTCGCTCTGAGCCTGGCCCTGCTGGCCACCACGCTGGTGCTCGCCAAGCCGAACAAAGAAGTCGACAAAGCAAGCGATGAGCCCATCGAGGAGTCCGATGCCATCCTCACCGACGACGTGCACCCGGAGGAAATCACCAAAGCGAATGCCGAGGAGGAAATCAAGCTGAAGACGTCGCTCAAAGGACTGAAAGTCGCCGAAATCGAGGAGGAGTTTGCACCGACCGAGGTGGCCGAACCGAAGATCAGCTACGATGGCAGTCAACTCCTGAGAGTCGTCCTGGACTCCAAGGACAAGAAACGAGTTATTGGCAAACTGCGTGATTCACATGGTAATAGTTGGCTGTTTGCTTTTTTATGCAGGATTCACATGATGAGATGAGTTAGTCGAACTGACAGTATTACAATTGCTATCTTGAATTTATTGTGAACTTGATCAGATATTTCAATGTGGGGCGGCAACCAAAGCGCCGTTGACATTTTGGTGCGCCCTGCCTGTAAGGAGACCGTCCTGAAGAGCCTCACCAGCAACACGATCAACTACGAGGTGGTCATCGAAGACATTCAAAAGGCCATCAACGAGGAGAACCCCGCCGAGGACGATGACGAGTTGGAGAACAGACAAGGTACGTGCATTATTCTGACAGATCTAGGAGCAAATATTACGATCGGTTTCAGTGAAGCAACTGCCCGGCAAAAGGTCGCAGATCGCAACGTTGGGTCTGTACACTGTGTTTCTGTGTTGACTCGTGATTTGTGACTAATACATGCATTACTGGCACCAAAATTCAAATTTATTCACCCACATGCATTAACGGCACTGCGCGCGATTGCAATAAAATGCTAAGTGCAACCTGCGCCTGTTCTCTAGGTCATCAGATGTCGTGGAGCTCGTACCACCGACTGCGCGATATTCACAGTTACTTGGACTACTTGGGCCAGACCTATTCGAACCTGGTGAGCACGCAGGTGATCGGCACCAGCCACCGGGGCCGCCCGCTGAAGCTCGTCAAGATCTCCAATGGCAATGCGGGGAACAAAGCCATCTGGGTGGATGGCGGAATGCATGCGCGCGAATGGATCTCCCCGGCATCAGTCTCCTACATCATCAACGATCTGGTGCTAAACTTCGATTCGCTGCCCAAGGAGCTGCAAAACCTTGATTGGTACATCCTACCAGTGGCGAACCCGGATGGCTACGAGTATTCGCACGAAACGGATCGTCTATGGAGGAAGAACCGGGCCTACAACGGACAGTGTCAGGGCACTGATCTGAATCGCAATTTTGGGTAACCATCAAAAAACCATGGCTAACGAAGGCCAAGGTTACTTTTAACTATGTTGTATCCTACAGATATAAATGGGGAGGTCGTGGAAGTGGTCACAATCCCTGCCAGGAGATCTACGCTGGAACTGGCCCCTTCTCCGAGCCGGAGTCCAACGCCATTCGCAACTTTATCACTTACACCAAGGCCAACTGGCAGGGCTATGTCTCCTTCCACTCCTACGGACAGTACATTCTGTACCCATGGGGCTATGACAAGGTGGTCACCACGGACTACCAGGAGATGACTCGCGTTGCCCAATCGGCAGCTCAGGTAGCGCTCAAAACTCACAACGGAAAGATGAACGTATTAATGTTTGCTCTTTATTGCTATTTAGGCGATTCGAGGGGCTGGTGGACCTGGATACACCGTCGGTCCTTCCGGCACCACACTGTACCCAGCGTCGGGTGGCTCGGACGACTGGGCAAAGGGTGCGATTAAAATGAAGTACGCCTACACCATCGAGCTACGCGACACCGGCCGCCATGGCTTTATTCTGCCGGCGAACTTCATCAAACCGACCGCCACCGAGGCGCTCGCCGCCCTGCACGTTATCGCCAAAGCTGTCTCGAACGTTTAGTCCCAGTTCCAGCTGGTTCAGACGCTCAAACCCATCACGATTTATTGACTCATTGACTGACATTACATAATAAACAGCTAATTACACTCTATCTACACTAGTCTACAAACTCCCAACACTACAGACATACCACAGCGATTTTTAACTCCTCCTTAAGTCCCTTGTTGTCATCCAGAAGCATTTTAATTACGCCGTCTTTCTTGACCAACTCGTCGTCATGATGCAACTGTAGCACCTGCAGGAGGTTGTTAGAGTTCCGTCCAACTTGTCCAGGACTCTGTACACTTGTGCTTCTGCTCATTTCTGTAGCTTTGGAAGCTCTTGAGGTGATCATTGGTGTGTTTTGCTGGTTTTCCTGGTGGATCTTATCACTTAACTTACTCACTATTGTCAAATCGAATTTCGTGCCTGAGTCAAAGTCCAAGCTGTACTCCCTGGAGATTGGGGACAGTGTTGTCTCCTCCTTCTGGTCCTCTTTGATAGGTGCTTTCAATGACTCACTGCTGTCCTGCGCCTCTGCCTCAGCTGCCTGCTGCTTCTTGTCCAACGGCAGCGGGCTGAGGCTCTTCGGGGTGGGCGTGGAGTGGTCCGACTTGCTCAGCTCGGAGACGTTCTGCGACGTCTTCGAGCGCTGGCTCAGCTGCTCGAAGCTCTTCGAGCTCTCCATGTAGATCTTCTCGGCCTCGCGCATGATCTCGTCGATGGACAACTGCCCAATGTCCTGCTGGTACTGGCCCAACGGGCTCTTGGCGCTCAGCCGGCTGATCTCCTCCAGAATGCTGGGGATGTCGACGTCGTCGCCGGCCTCCTCGGCCTCCTGCTCGTGCTCCAGGTACTCGGCCAGCGAGCTGGAGATCTCGGGCTCGCTGTGTTTGCCTGCGCCGTGCTTCAGCCACCAGAAATTGCCGGCGCCGGCCGCCGTTTGCTTCGTTTCCATGTTCACGCACCCACCTTCAGGGGGCGTCAACGCGTATCGATAAAACTAATAGACACTTGCTTGGCGCCGCGCCGCGCGCGTTGAAAACACTTTAAAATTATAAAACCGTTTACACCTGACTTGTTTACACACACCCGTCAGCGTCACAACCGCAACAGAAGCAAACGAAATCCAAAAGCGCGCGCAGCGCTTGGGGGGCAATGGCAATCTAGTGATTTTCGTGCGGCCAAGTTGAAGCAACCAACATTTAAACATTCAAAGGTCCAATATTTGATCAACTTTTACGCATTTTACTGTCTTCTCTCACTGCAAATTATCTCCGCATAAAATGAGACAAATAAAGAAGAAATTTATAACTAAATGCAAAAGATATTTGGAATCAAAGATTTGCAGTTTTAAATACATGTAGTATTTTAACTGCCAGATGTCGCTACCTGCCTCAATATTTTATATTCTTTTGCTCTATAAACATAAACTGCCGCTAGATGGCGCCTGTGCCCTTATGCTGAAATTATTTGGAAATGCGGAAAACCATTGAAAACTCGAAAACATGTGCTGAGTGCTGCGCCTGCGATTGTATTAAATTAGGCTTTGTTATTGAGCAGAAAAGCAATTCATTCATTTTCGTAAAGTCATCTCTTTATTACTCTTGACAAGAAATCCAGTTGTTAAGGGAACATTGAACACCTTTATTAATAACAATCTATTTATGATTTTATGCATTTCAATACAAAAGAAATCTCAGAAGAGGTCATTGTTCTTTGGTCTGTTTCATATTAAACCTCGAGCTTTCGTTTACAAACTAGAAATAACCCACCACTGCCGTTATTGTGTAAAATGTAAAAAAATGTAAATGCAACTTGAATTTTATTTAGAAAAATTATGTATGAAGGCAGTAAAACAACCTGTTTAATACATTTTGTGTGTCGCACGTCCGCATAAATCGCTCAGTTATTCCCATCTAATCATGCGCTGACACCAAAAGTAAATTTTTTGTATAATAAATTTGTAAACCAATTATTTAACTGCTAACTCAACTAATTAAACATCCATCAATATAAATATATCTATACATATCATATGATTCCTAATAGGTGAAAAAAGTAAAATACATCTACAATCCTAATCCAAACAGATACATAATAATAATAAGTAACCTTGTATAAGATACAAATAGAAATAATGCTTGGATGAATAAATAAATCGCATCCAAACCTCTTATCGCTCAAATCAAATCACCATTGCACGCACACATACATAGATTATCTCGCTTACACCCGCAATCCGCAATCAGCATTTTTCGATTTGACAAAAAAGAAACAAAAGAAATAACAAAAACAAGTACAGTGAATTTCAAAAATTCAAGGATTACGTAATAGGTGCGTACAAGACGGTATGTCTTACCTTGAATCTATTCCGCGCGTAGTCTGGCATTACCGAGCTGTATCGCTCCATCGCGCGCAAAATGTGAGTTGTAGAGTGTAGTGGGTATGCATGCTGCTCTCGTCACTGTTTAACGGGGAGTCATATTCATCTCGGTCGCACGGTGGGTGACGTAGGTGAGCTGCGAGCGGTCCGAGCAATTGTTTTCCATGATTACTTGATCACGAAGTGACAATGCTGCTTGTTGTTTTATTTTTCATCGTTCATGAATGATCACGATCAAGTAATCATCGAAAACATTTGCTCGGACCGCTTGCAGCTCACCTA